>JAQZBX010000635.1:0-101922 GCA_029593785.1 Cabassous unicinctus | reverse complement strand
GAAAAAAAAAAAACAAAAAAAAAGAAAAGAAAACAAGAAAGCACTAGAAAAAATAAACAAAACCAAAAGTTGGTTCTTTGAGAAGATCAATAAAATTGACAAAACCTTAGCCAGACTGACAAAGAAAAAAAAAGAGCAAATGTAAATACACAAAACAATAGTGAAGAAGGGAATATCAGTACTGAACCCACAGAAATAAAGAGTATCCTAATAGGATAATTTGAAAAATTATATGCCAATAATAACGATAATTTAGTGGAAATAGACAAAGTCCTAGAAACTCACAAACAGCCTACATTGATGAAAGAAAAAATTGATGAACTCAACAGTCCAATTACAAATAAAGAGGTAGACTCAGTCATCAAAAACCTCCCAAGTAAGAAGAGCCCAGGACCAGATGGCTTCACAGCTGAATTCTACCAAACATTCCAGAAACAGTGAACATCAATTCTGCTTAATCTCTTCCAAAAAATAGATGTAGAAGGAAGATTGCTTAACTCATTCAATGATGTCAGCATTACTCTAATACCAAAGCCAAACAAAGATAACTCAAGAAAGCAAAATTACAGGCCAATTTCTCAAATGAATCCACATGCTAAAATCCTCAACAAAATGCTTGCTAATTGCATTCAACACCATATCAAAAGAATTATACACCAGGACCAAGTGGGTTCCATCCCGGGTATGCAAGGATGGTTCAACATAAGAAAATCACTTAATATAATACACCACATAAACAGACTGAAAGAAAAAAATCACATGATCATTTCTATAAAGCAGGAAAAGCATTTGAAAAATACAGATCCCTTTCCTGATAAAAACACTGCAAAAGATAGGAATAGAAGGAAACTTTCTAAACATGATAAAGAGTAAATATGAAAAACGCAAAGCAAACATCATCTTCAATGGTAAAATCTTAAAAGCCTTCCCTCTGACATCGGGAACAAGATAATGATGCCCACTATCTCCACTTCTATTTAACATTGTCTTAGAAGTACTTGCTCAAGCACTGAGGCAAGAAAAAGATATGAAAGGCATCCCAATTGGAAAAGAAGAAGTAAAAATTTCATTATTTGCAGATGACATGATCCTATATGAAGAAATCCATGAGAAATCTACAACAAAGCTTCTAGAACTCATAAAGGAATTCTATAATGTCTCAGGCTATAAGATCAATGCTTAAAAGTCAGTAGCATTTCTGTACACCAGTAATGAGCAATCTGAGGAGGAAATTAAGAAAAAATTCCATTTTCAATAGTAACTAAAAGAATCAAATACCTAGGAATAAATGTAACTGAAGATGTAAAGGACTTGTATACAGAAATCTACACAACACTGTTAAAGGAAATCAAAGAAGACTTAAATAAATGGAAGAATATTCCCTGTTCATGGATAGGAAGATTAAACATCATCAAGAGATCTATCTACCCAAACTCATCTACAGATTTAATGCAATCCCAACAAAAATCAACACATCATTTTTTAAGATATTGGAAGAACTACAAAATTTATTTGGAAAGGTAAGAGGCCCTGAATCCCCAAACACATATTGAAGAAGAAAAATGAAGTTGGAAGTATCACACTACCTAAATTTAAAACATACTGCAAAGCTACAGTGGTCAAAACTGCATGGTATTGACACAAGGATAGACATACTGACCAATGGAACCGATTTGAGAATTCTGATCTAAATCCTTGCATATACAGTCATTTGATATTCAACAAGGCTACCAAGCCCACTCAGTTGGGAGAGAAAGGCCTCTTCAACAACTGGTGCTTGGAGAACTGGATATCCATATCCAAAAGAATGAGAAAGCAACACAATCTCACACCTTATACAAAAATCAACTCACGATTGATCAACGATCTAAATATATGACCCAAGACGATAAAGATCTTGGAAGATAATGTAGGGAAGCATCTACAGGACCTTGCAATAGGAAATTGTTTCATGAACTTCAGAAAGAAAGCATGAGCAGAAAAAGAAAAAACAGATAAATAGGATATCCAAATTTAAAAACTCCTGCACCTCAAAGGAGGTTATTAAGAAAATAAAAAGCAGCCTACACAATGGGAGAAAATATATGGCAACCATATATCTGATAGGAGCCTAATATCCTGGTTATATAAAGAGATCCTACACCATGAAAATACAAAGACAAACAACCCATTTAAAACATGGGCAAGTGACCTAAAAAGACACTTCTCCAAGGAAGAAATACAAATGGCTAAAAAACACATGAATAAATGCTTGACATTGCTAGCTATTAGGGAAATGAAAATGAAAACCTCAATAAGATACCATCTTACTCCCATTAGAATGTCGGCTATTTAAAAAACAGCAGACTATAAATGTTGGAGAGGATGTGGAGGAATGGGTACACTTATCCACTGCTGGTGGGATTATGGAATGGTCCAGCTACTGTGGAGAACAATTTGGCAGTTCTTCAAAAAACTGACTATGTGATCTTCCGTATGATCCAGTGATTCCACTGCTGGATATATACCCAGAAGAACTGAAAGCAAAGACATGAACAGCTGTATGCACAACAATGTTTATAGCTGCATTGTTCACTATTGCCAAAAGTTGGAATCAACCCAGGTGTCCATCAACAGATGAATAGATAAACAAAATGTGGTACATACATACAATGGAATATTACTCAGCTGTTAGCAGGAATAGTGCTAACCCATGGAATAACATGGATGAATCTTGAAGACCTTATATTGAGTGAAGCAAGCCAGGCATTGAAGGATTAGCGGTACCTGACCTCACTGATATGAATCTATGGTAAAGTGATAGAGTCTAGTTGCATATTGAAGGGATAGGACAGTTGGATAGTGATGTTATTGCATTTGGTGGTACAGGGTTGACAGGTGGGTAGATTGGGAAGGGTGGGTAAAATATCCAGGTTACAGGCGGAAGAGATGGGAGAGGGACCAGGTGAACACTTTGGATTTGTGGGTATGAGGTTGAAAGTGCAGAGGTGGGAATGCCTTTATGGTAATATGACAAGGAAGTGTCACTGGCTTATGGTGTTTGTTGAGGGCATTCGGGACTGGGCACATCTGCAGCAGACTTCTAGGGAGTGTCTGAGTGTTCATCCCATCATAATGTGTTGTATCATTGTGTGGAGATCCACACAATGAGCAGGAAGGAGATGGACTCCCATCTTTGGGAGGTCTGATTTGTCCAGAAATGGACAGGCAGGAGTCTCTCAAGAACAAAGGTGATTCCTAATAGGGGAGGTCAAACCAGTGTGACAAGACTTCTTGTTGCATCTAACTATGAATCTTGTCATCCAACTAATCAAGCCAGGGGTTCCCCTTGGGCCCTAAGGGGATGGGGAGGGAGGAACAAAATAGATCAAACAGGGGCTATTCAGTGGTCAGTGGAAATGCTCTACATTACCTTACAGTGATGGACACCAGACATGGTAAATATCATCAAAATTATAAAATTGCACTAAAATGTAAACCATACTGTAAACCATTGACAATGTTTAGTAGCGGTGTTTCACTATTTGTATAACAGTTATAACAATGCTACCATCCACATACAAAAATGTATTATTATGGGGTGAGGAAAGGGGGAGGATGGTGGGTATATGACATTCTCTTGTAATTCTGTGTGTGACTTTGCTGTGACTTAAAACTTCTTTGAAAACAAAATGAAAAATAATGAGACACTGGGGAATGAGAGGGGGAAGGTGACATGGTACACACTGGACACCAGATATTGCAGTAAAAAAGGCAAAATGTCAAAAAATTTCTTTTAATTTTTTATTTTTCATTTTTTAAATATCCCAATCTTTTAATTTTATTTAATTTTAAGTTTTTAAAAAAAGTTTTCATGTATTTTATCTTACATTTAAAATTTACTTATTTCATTTTCCTATTAATGTATTTGGCTATTGTATTGGCTTCATCTTTAAAGAAGCTTTGAATCACAGAAGGGTTACAACTAGGGTGGGAGAGGATTGTTGGTGGGGGGTGTCATGGATAGGAGATGCATGGGAGGAAGTTCACATGAACATACATATAAGGTGTGTAAAATTGTTCAAATGTTCATGGGGCATTGTCACAGTGGGTGGAGAATCAATCAATAAATGAGAGAATACTGAATTCCCATCCTGGAGAGCTCTGCCACATTCTCTAAGGGAGCAGCAACAGTCCCCCAAGTGCATGAGCAGTGTCTGGCAAAGGAGGATGATCCACTGATGGGCCCTTGATATTGATGACTAGCCTTATTAGACTTTGCTCTTGTAATTGAAACTTAGACTATTGTTATGGCTTGCGTAAGGGTTGCCTCCTGAGGACCTCCTTGTTGCTCAAATGTGGACTATCTCTAAGTGAAACTCAGCATATGAATGCATTACTTTCTTCTCAGTGTGGGATATGACTCCCAGGGATGAGCCTTCCTGGCACCAAGGGATTACTACCAAGTGCCAACTGACAATGTAACTGGAAAAATACCTTGAAGGAAAGCGTGAAAAAGTAAAGACAAATGAGTTCTTATGGCTAAGAGACTCCAAAATGAGTTGGGAGGTCATCCCAGAGGTAACGCTTACACACATCTCAGTACGACCTCATAGACTTCCAAAGTGGATATCACCCCAAATAGAGGGACTCCTGAGAGCTCTGGAGACACCCAGGTCCTATGTCAGGGCAGATAGCTCTGGAGTTTGGTGCCTCGTCAGTGGGCACATGGTTCATCTGCCCTTCTACTCAAACTTATACATAGTGCTGGAGTTTGTAAGTGTACATCCAGAGACTGGAGTCTTTGGGTTTCCATGTGCCAGCTGGGCATGGAATCTCAGTTGAGCTGCAACTCCTACTCTACAGCTCAATGGACTCACCCAGGATACCTGGCAGGGAAATGATAATGGAAAATGGCCATTCCAGGGATTGGATAGAGTCTGCAGCTGCAGGCAGGATAATCCCATCCATCTTATCCATGGGATATAAGCCCCTTCTCAATAGGAGGTAGAGTGGACATCACCATTCCAGACTCCTCAGGATATGTTTGAAGAGCTATGGACTAGAGTGGACATACTGGTATTCTATTATAGGCATATTGTGATTCAAGCAATTGAAGAAATATAACATTAATTTGAAGCCAGTGGCCACTGGAGGCTTTGGGGGCAGGGAGAGGGAAAAGCAGTTGTAATACAGGGGTTTTTCAGGACTTGGGAATTATCCTGAATGACATTGCAATGACAGATATAGGCCACTTTATATAATCATATAACATTTAGAACTGTGTGGGAGAGTGTGGTCTACAAAGTGAACTATGGTCCATGCTTAATGGCAAAACCCCAGGATGTGTTTATCCATTGCAGGTGATGTGCCACACCATGGAGGATGTTTATTTGGAGGTTGCGGGAGGTGTGGGAGGTCGGTCATATGGGTATCCCTATATTTTTTGTGTAACATTTATATAATCTAGGTAGCTTTCAAAAAAAAAATTTTTTTTAAAGACTTAAATAAATGGAAGGAATTTCTGTGTTCATGAATTGGAAGATTATATATTATTAAAATGTCAATTCTACCCAAACTGATTTACATATTAAACACAATCCCAATAAATATCCCAACAGCCTTTTTTTATAAACAAATCAATTTTATTGATATGTAATAATAAAGCATACAATTCATCCAAAGTGTACAATCTGTGGTAGTTGATATAATCACATATTTGTATACTCATCCCAATTATGTATTAGAGAATTTTCATTATTTCAAAAATAATAAAATCAAATAAACAGACAAGAACATGTTTTACCTCTCAATCTCTCCCTATTTCCCTTGTCATGAAAATCTGCTATTTCTGGGCATTCTTACACATTTATTTATTTTTAAGCAGTTTTATTGATATGTATTTATATACCATATATCTATTCAAAGTGTATAATCAATGGCTTTTAGTATAATCACAATATTATGCATGTGTAGCAGATGGCAGTTTGATATAGTTATGAATTCCAAAAATAGATATTGAATTATGCTTGTAAACTGGTCTGTTCATCTGGGCATGATTAAGATATAATTAGGACTTTGATTGGGCCACAAAAGTAGGGCATTAAGCCCCACCACTTCGTAGGTTGTGAATCAAAGATAAAAGACATGGCAAATAGAATAAATCCAAATAGATCTACCCTGAGATACCTACTATTCAGAATGACAAATATCATAGATAAAGTGAGGATTCTGAAAGCAGAAAGAGAAAAGCAAAGGATCACTTACAAGGGAATCTTGATAATATTAATTGTGACTTCTCATCAGAAACCATGGAAAAGAAAAGAAAGTGATATGATGTATTTAAGGTCCTGAAAGAGAAAAATTTCCAGCCAAGATTTTTTATACAGCAAAGCTGTCCTTCAAAATTGAGGGTGAATTCAAAGTCTTCACAGAGAATCAAATGCTGATAGAATATTTTACCAGCAGCCTTTTTTGCAGAAATGGAAAAACCAATTATCAAATTCATTTGGAAGGGTAAGTGGCCCTGAATAGGAAAGAAATGTCTTAAAGAAAGTAGAATGAAGTTGGAGTAGTCTCACTTCCTGACATTAAAGCATAACAGCTAGGTACAGTGGTATAAATCAGCATGGTACTGGCATAAAGACAGACAGATGGACCAATGGAAGTGAATTGAGAACTTAGAAATTGACCCTCACATCTACAGTCAAGTGATTTTTGAAAAGTCTGTCAAGCCCTCCAAGCTGGTACAGAATAATCTATTCAACAAATGGTGCTGGGAGAACTGGATAGCCATATCCAAAAGAAAGAAAGAGGGGCCCTATCTTACACCTTTAAAAAATTAACTGAAAATGGATCAAGGATCTAAATGTAAAATCAATACCATAAAAATCCTAGAAGAAAGCATAGGAAAACATCTTCAACATCTTGTGTTAAGGGTCATTTCTTAAACCTTACACCCAAAGCATGAGCAAAAAATGAAAGAAGAAAAAAGATAAATGGGACCTCCACAAAACTAAACACTTTTACACCTCAAAGACTTTGCTAAAAGGGTGAAAAGACAGCTGGCTTAATGGGAGAAAACATTTGGTGATCATATCTCTGATAAGGGTTTAATATCCATGATATATAAAGATATCATGCAACTCAACAATTAAAAGACAAACTACCTGAATAAAAAATGGGCAAAAGACTTGAAAAAGCAATTGTCCAAAGAAGATATACTAATGGCAATAAAACACATGAAAACAATGTTCGACATCATTAGCAATTAGGGAAATGTGAATCAAAACTTCAATAGGATATCATGTCACACCTACTAGACTAGCCACTATTAAAAAGTCAGAAAACTGTAAATGTTGGAGAGGATGTGAAGAGATAGGAACACTTATTCACTGTTGGTGGGAATGTAGACATGTACAGCCATTATAGAGTATTGTTTGAGAGCTTCTAAGATAGTTGAATATAGACTTGCCATGTGACTCAGCAATACCATTACTAGGTATATATCCAGAAGAACTGATAGTAGTGACATGAATAGACATCTGTACACCAATGTTCATAGCAGCATTATTCATTATAGCCAAAAGTTTCAAACAACCCAGGTGTCTATCAACTGATGAATGGAGAAACAAACTGCATTGCAAACATATGGTGGAATATTATGCAGCAATAAAATGAAATTATACATCTTCCCCCACTAGCATGTAAATTCCTAGACAGTGATTTTTGTCTTTATCCACAGCAGCAAATGTGCCAAGTTTCCAGGGAGTGTATAAGGAGGAAAGATTAGACTTGCAGTAAAGAAGATGTGCACTGTACTGGCAGGAGTGGCAATTGCAGCAGCAAGACAGGTTAACAAGGAGGTGAAGATGTTGAGTAGCAGCAGAATTGCTGCACTCTTCCTGGTGATAGCTGTGACAGTAGAGGCCCAATAAGTTAAGGCTCAGATATATGCATGTGATAAAAAGAAAGAAGTGGCTTCTGACAGTTCTGGCTTGGTATCACAACTGTATTTCAATTTTTGTTAGTGGTGTGGGACTCGGAACATAGAACTGCTGTTCCAGCTGTTATCAAGTGATAAAAGGGTAGGTTTTCAGTACCTGATTGCCTACTGGAACCAATGATCAAAAAGGAACTCTTTCATTAATAGTAAGCCTTCTTTCTTTTTCTTCCAACTTGTACTCTGAGTATATTTGTAATCAGCCCCAGTGTCCCAATAACCTTTCACAGGGTGGTAATTAAATACATTGAATATTTTTTGGCCTAACATTAGCATCCCCAAACAGCAGGATATATATTCTCTTCAAGTACTCATGTATTTTTCTGCAGGATATACCATATGTTGGATAACAAGACTGATCTCAATTAAATTAAAAGATTGAAATTTTATAAAACACTCTGATCCTAAAGGAATGAAGCTGGAGATCAATAAAGGACAGAAAAAGGAAAAATTCACAAATATATGGAGATTAAACAACACACTCTAATAATAGATGGGTCAAAGAAGAAAGTGCAGAAGAAATCAGTAAATACCTTGAGATGAATGAAAATAAGAACACAACATATTAAAACCTATGAGATACTGCAAAGGCAGTGTTGAGAGGGAAATTTAGAGCCTTCAATGCTTACATTATAAAAAGAAAGAGTTAAAATTGAAAACCTATATGCACACCTGGA
Organism: Cabassous unicinctus; assembly: GCA_029593785.1. Classification (NCBI taxonomy): domain Eukaryota; kingdom Metazoa; phylum Chordata; class Mammalia; order Cingulata; family Chlamyphoridae; genus Cabassous; species Cabassous unicinctus. The sequence goes on along the minus strand of JAQZBX010000635.1, from coordinate 93,264 downwards.
AGACCTAGAAAAAGAACAGCAAACTAAAATCAAACCAGGCCAAAAGAAAAAAAAAAAAAAGATCAGAGCAAGAATAAATGAAATTGAGATCAAAAGAAAAATAGAATCAACAAACCAAAAGAATATCAACAAAGTAAACAAAACCTTAGTTAGAATGACAAAAAAAAAAAAAAAGAGTGAAGAAGCAAATAAATAAAATTAGAAATGAGAGGGAGGCATAATCACTGATACCACAGAAATAAAAATATCATAAGAAGACCCTATGGTCAACTGCACACCAACAAATTAGGCAACATAAATGAAATGGACAAATTTCTAGAAACACAAAAATATTGTACCCTTACCCTAGAAGATATAGAAGACCTAGGAGATTTTGCTTAAGAGTGTAAACATAAGATTGCTCTTCTTCTACAAAGTGTTAAGAATATGGAGACACATGGAAAAATGAAAACTAATATGACCTATGGATAATAGTTAACAGCAATATTGTAATATATTTGCAGCAATGGCAAAGTAGGTATTGTATCAATTCTAAGGGACAACAATAGGAGGTATAGAATGTATGGAATTTTTCCTTTTGGATTAATGAAAACATTCTTAAATTGACTGAGGTGATGACAGCACTATTATGTGATGAATATGAGAGCCACTGAGTGTACACTTTGAATGAATTGTACAAAGCTTGGGACTGTATAATAGGCAATCCAGTGGTGGGAGATTGACTGTGGTTAGCAGAATCAATATAAGAACATTCTCTCATGAACTACAATAAATATATAATACTACTACAGGGTGTTACTAATCAGGTGGGTTGGGGGATAAAGACACCAAATATAAAATATGAGCTATAGTTAGTAATATTTTGACCATGGTTTTTCATTGTTTGCAAAAACTGTTTCACAACTATGTAAGGTGTGGGGATGGGGTGTCTTAAGGGACCCCAGTGTGATGATATGCATATTTGCTTTGTAAATTCAAAATGTTTTCTATATAATTTTTGTTTATGTATGTGCATGTTTGTATGATTAAATTCAGTAAAATTTCATAAAGACTAGATGTTTTCCTAAATATTAACAAAATTAAATAAAAATACTTAGATATTTTTGCATTGATTTGTTGGGACTTCATTTCTATTTTTTAAATGCTTGACATCTAATACATATAATTTTATTTTATGATAATATTTAGGGGAACTTATATAGAGCTTTCAAACTGGAAATTTATTTCTCCCTTAGAAATAATACGTAGGAAATAAATATTTTTTTTCTTCTTGAAAAATAAGGGGGAAGTATAACCACAGACCAAAGTACATATATTGTTATTGTAGTTATTATCTTGTGTTAACAGAAGAACTTGTAACATTGATATAAAGATAGTGCTTGTCAGGAAGTAAAATTTATGAGAATTCACATAACAAAAGATGTATTTTTACCTTTTAATTAATTTTCTTTGAGTGAGGAATTTTAAATAAAATCATGTCACCTTACAAGTTTTTAGATTCCTGAATTGTGTGTCTGTGCTCTGAATTTAGATGCCAGTCCAATTTCTGTTATTTTCTAGTTGATATTTCTCTCTAGAATCTCTTGTTGTCTTTTCTTTATACTTACTGTTTTTTGTTTTCCAGATATTATTTTTCTCTAGTATTCAGTTCTTTCGTGTGGTAACACTTATCTTATATTTTGTGGAGGATTTTTAGTAAATTGATCTGTATTTGTTTTACAATTGTAATGTTGCATTTTCCTCTCCAAATATATAATTTCCTTCAATGGTCAGTTACTTTGTTCAGATAGTGTGGCTATTATCTTTCATGCATTTTTCTGTAGGTTTGGGTATTTTTGTAAATGTTTAAGAATGTGTGGCTGTGCTGATTTTTCTAAGCAGTTTTTTGTGTTTTCTTTTTTAGAGTTATGGAGGAATATTTCTGTTTTTGCTCATAACCAGTTTTCTCTGGAACCTATATATGAACAGGATTTCAGGATAAGAATTCAAGAAATTGGACATCAGGGTGAGGAGAATTCAAGAGCTTTAAGATGAATTATTTGGTTGTTCCATTTTGCAACCACACTACTCAATGAAAGAGAAAAGAGGGGAGAATTGATGCGGATCGTAACTGTTATTTGTGAGAAGATTTTTTTTGCCAATTTTCCTTTTGTGGACTCCTTTGTTATTCCTACCCATTAATACACTTGCTAACTCATAGTTATAAATATTTTTGAGACCTCCTCATACCCCACTCCCTACCCAAATATTTGTTCTCCTTTGCTTCAAGAACTATGTACACATTCTGGGCTTCTGGTCCCATAATATTCCTTATTCACCAGCAGGTTACCCTGTGTTCTTTTTCAATATTGGCAATTCCTGTCAGTATCTGATTGTTGTGGGATTATTAAATAATATCTACTGTTTTGAGTGTCAAGAAGGATAGAGGGAATGGATATGGCTCAAGGAGTTGAGTACCTGCTTCCCATTTGCAAGGTCCTGGGTTTCCCGGTGCCTCCTAAAACAAAAACAGACAACAATCAAAAACAATGTGCAGAAAAGGAGGTAAAAAATAAAACAAGCAAACAGATGAGGGAGCCAACTCAGGGGTGAAGATGTGGCTAAGTGGGTGAGTGCCAGCTTCCTGCATGCAAGGTCCCGAGTTCAATCTCCAGCCATGGTACGCCATCCCCCCAAAAAAAGAGAAAGGAGAAAAAATCTTGTAATAAACTATCATACTGAACAAGAACTTGCTTTGCATATTATTATTAACTTTTGTTCATTTCTCAACACCACTTATTCCAAAATCTAAATTTTCCTTTCTTCATCCATCATATATTAGCTTCCATTTTATTTGTTAATGCTAATGTCATCAATAACATTTTAATTGTCCCTTAACAATTAAAATATGAAAGAATGCAGTGATTAAGAGAGGAAACCTGAGAAATCCCTTGCTCCTTAAGAAATTATTTCTAAGTTTTATAGTTGATTTCCTTTTACTTACTTACTATTTACTAAAATAAGATGGGGAGAAAATTTAAGAAAAAGAAGAAGAGGGAAGAGTAGCTAGAGAAGAAATAGAAAGAAAAACAGAAAACAAGTGAGGAAGAAGATTAATTAAGATAAGAAGAAGGAGAATGGGAAATAAGTGACTAGACAAGAATAAATGGATGTTTTTGAAAATTACAAAAACATATATTACATTTCATATTTCAGAGAATATAAAATATTTCTCTGAAAATCTATGAGCCTGTTATAGATTTGCTACTTTCCCATATAAAATCATGAACATTGTAAACTCTGTGGTTTAGCTCAACATTAATGCTCTTGGTAAATTAAATCAAGTGAAATACTCCTATCAGAATATATTGATAAATCATCTTTGATCTTGGGATTAATGGAGCCAAACTTATGTCTATAAAATACAAAATGCAAAAGGATTGTGGGAGTATGGCAGAATAGAAAGATATGGGAATCAGCCCCTCCACCAGAACAACTATTAAACAGGCAGGTACTGCCTGAAAGAACTATTTTGAAGTTCTAGAATACAGTAGAATACTGCACAGAATCCAGGAAAAAGAGAAGGAAAAGGTTGGTAAATTTTGGTAAAGAGTAATAAATTGTCCTCTTTCTCATGGTAGTTACTGCTGACCAGCCCCCACTCTCATTGCAGGCTATCATGGGGACTGGCACCTGGCTAGTTTGCTGGTGACATAAAAGGGCATAAAACTTCACTTCCAGGAGATCAGAAATGGCACAGCCAGTCACTGACCACAGCTTTTGATGACCTACTTTGGAATTCTGGGAGCCTATCCCTGAAGGTGGCCATTGTTCCAACCTGCCCCAGGATGACTGAAAACTTTTAAAGATCCTAAACTTCCTCATGTCTGTGGGGGACAGTACAAGGATGGAATTTGCTGGACAAATCAATAAAGTTCAGGTTTGGGGAGCTGTGGAAGAAGCTTCTGGCACCATTCTTGATCTTCTCCCTGGGGCAGTTTGGAGTGAGTCTGTGCCCCTTCATTGGTCCTAGGCCTTGTTTCATCTGGGAAAGTATGACTTGTGCAACTGTTTTCTAGCATGCATCCCCACCAAGGATTTGCCTCCAGGTGAAAGCAGCTTGAGTGAATAAAGTAGTGTAAGACATAATATAGAAGGACAGCATGAAGTAAAAGCTTACCTGCTTTCAACACTCAAGAGATGGAGAAAATCTGTCTCCTTGAAACGGATGTGCATTCAAGGTAATGTAAACAGGGGAACACCAAAGCAAATAGCAATCACAAGCGCAGGACAATAAGACCCAGAAAGGAAGGAAGCTGCACTTTCATTCATCCTCAGCAGATCTTCTTGGAAAGAGCGCTGACACTCAAGAAAATCTCTGTTGTATCACCAGCTAGTTACAAAATCAAGAAACAGGCATCAAAGGGAATAAATCTCAGAGTTAACATTTTTAATATTAAAATGTACAATGTGTAACAAAGGATAACAAGAGAAACAATGAAACATGGAATGATGACCCATTGAAAGGAAGGGGATAAAAATTCAGAAAAAAGGCAAAGAAGAAGACCAGAGTGTGAACATACTGAACAAGGACTTTAACAAAAAAATTGCCTTAAAAATGTTAAAAAAATGAAGGAAAATACAGAGAAAGAACTAAAAGATAATAGAAAAACAATAAATGAGCAATATAAGAATCTTAATAAAGTTAATGACTTAGATATTTATAAATGTCAGTACTATTTTATTGTATTTTTTTGATATGTTACTCCATTTCTTACTATCTACAATGGCAAATATACAATATATAAAAATAATTTTAAAAAGAGTTTTTATGGTTAAGAGATTTCAAAGTGAGTTGGGAGGTCATTCTGGAGGTTATGCTTAGGCAGGCCTCAGACAAATTAGACCACCACTATAACTAATTCAAACAACACTACTCCCAAAGGCTGTAAGGATGAACAGACACCAAAAGTAAGGCAAACAGCTTCATGAAATCAACACCACTTTGGCAGGGCCTATTTGGGAATATATGATCATCTTTTCCCCTAATATTAACATAGTTAAACACATTTATAATTCCCTTAATCATGATTCTTCTATTCTTCTTATTTGAACCTATGATTTTCAATCTACCTGTTAAACATATTTCTTAGAAACTTAAACCTTCAGATTGTTCACATGCCACTTGAGCCCTGAATCCCAGCCAAATCTTGGTCAACTCCTGCTCCCCAGTTATTCAGGCTATGTTGCCCTGGACAAGCAATAAATCAATGATGATGGACAAGTCCCATTAAAAAAAACAAGGAGTATCTTTAATTGCAAGTGAAATAATTCATTCCATCTGCCCCATAATATCTAAGTTCCCTCTCAGCCTGAAGCAGTCAGAGCAGACATCATCCTAAATCTCTCAATATTAAGGAATGAATAATCATAAAGGTGGAGGGTAACTACAGACCAAAGTAGTTTTATTTTTAATGTATTTCCCACCTTGCACTAAATGGAAGAGCTTGAAATGCTGATATAAAGATAGTGGTTCCCAGGCTTTCAGAAAGGAGGGGGAGAGATAAATGGGTGGAACACTGGGCATATTTGGGATGGTCAGATTCTTCTGTATCATACTGCAATGATGGACACATGACCTCATGCATTTGTCAGGATCTATGGAATTGTACAGCAAACGTGTAAACCATAGTGTCAATGATAGATTTTGGTTGGCAGCAATGCTTCAATATTGGTTCATTAACTGTAACAAATGTATCACACTAATCTAAGATGTCACTAGTAGGGGAAACTGTGAGTGGATGTGTGTGGGGGGGTTATATGGGAATTCCCTATACTTTCAGTGTAATTGTCCTGTGAATATAAGTCTAAAACTTCTCTAAAAATAAAAACAAATCCTCTATGTTTGAAAATGTCAATAAAATTGACAAAATTTTAGCTAAATTGACAAAAGAAAGGAGTGATAGGACAGAAATAACTAGTATCAAAAATGAGGATGGGACATTACTACTTATCCTAATTAAATAAAAAAAGGACTTTTAGAGGATACAATGGTCAAATGTATGCCAAAAAGTTAGCTAAACTAAATGAAATGGATAAATACATAGAAACACCCAAATCACCTACAAAGACTCAGGTAGATATAGCAGTCATCAAAAGAAAGAAAAAAAGAAAAGAGTTTGTATCAGTAATTAAAAGCCTCCCAACAAAGAAAAGTCCAGGACTAGATGGCTTCACAGGTGAAGTCTACCAAAAACTCAAAGAATAATTAATACTAATACTGGTCAAAATCTTTTAAAAAATTGAACATGAGGGAACACTTCCTAACTCATTTGGTGAGGCCTGCCTCACCCTAATAACAAAGCCAAATAAAGATCATACAATAAAAGAAAATAAAGAAAATGACAGATCAATTTCTCTTTTGAATCTAGATGCAAAAGTCCTCAACAAAATATTAGCAAAATTGAATCCAAGAGTATATTAAAATTTGTATCTACCATGGTCTATTGGGATTCATCCCGGGTATGCAAGGGTGATTCAACTTAAGAAAATCAATCAAAGTCATATAGCACATTAACAAAATGAAGGGGAAAAAATCATGACCATCTCAATGGAAGCAGAAAAGGCATTTAATAGAACCCAGCTTCCTTTCTTGATACAAACACTTAGATAAATAAGAATAGAAGGAAATGTCCTCAAGATGACATAGGGCATATGTCATACTCAGGGATGAAAGACTGAAAGTTTTCCCTCTAAAATCAGGAACAAGACAAGGATGCCCATGCCATCACTGTTATTTAAAATAGAACTGAAAGCCCAAGCTTAGGTAAGAAAAAGAAATAAAAGACATACAAATTTGGAAGGAAGAAGTAAAACTTCCACTTTGCAGATGACATCATCCTAAATATAGAAAGTCCTGAAAATTCAACCACAAAATTGCTACAACTAATAAGAGATTCAGCAAAGTGTCAGGGTACAAGATCAACACGAAGAATAAGTAGTGTTTCTATATACTAGTAATGAGCAATCTGAGGAGAAAATCAAGAAAAAAGTACATTTACAAGAGCAACAAAAAAATTTTATGATCTAAGAATAAATTTAACCAAGGATATAAAGAACTTACACATGGAAAACTAGAAAACTTTGCTAAAACAAATCAAAGAAGATTTAAATAAATAGTAGGGCATTCCATGTTACGGATTGGAAGGCTAAATATTGTCAAGATGTCAATTCTACCTAAAATGATTTACAGCTTCAATGTAATCCCAATTGAAATTCTCATAGCTTCCCCCCCTTCAGAACTTTTTAAAAGTCAAGTTTATTAAGATATAACTTACATATAATAAAGTAATGTAGTATGAGTTTTGATAAATGCATAGTCCTGGAACCATCACCAAAATCTTAATATATATCCATCATTCCAAAAAGTTCTAATAGGGCCCTTTGTAGCCAATCCCTTCTACCACCCTGACAAACATTAAGATATGTATATCTTTGAGGAAATTTTTAGTCAATTAATCAATTAAACATAAAACACATTGGGGAAAAAAAGAGGGACAATAATGATAAAGCAATTCTCAATATGTAGTATGCCAGTTTTTTACCTTGCAGCACAGCAATTTCTGAGAATGTTTTTTAACAGTCTTTCTTTACAACTGGGCTTTCCCACTTTCTTGGTTGGATCCAACAGCCACAAATTGAAGCCATCTTTTTCTCTTGAGAGAGTCTCCAAAAAGGACAGTTAAACACAAGAGACATTTTTGTAAAAACAGACTACATGAAACCTATGACAAATCTACTGAAACATCTACAACCTTGCATAAAGATTCTGGAAGCTGAAGAAACACTGCCCTACATAGCAATGCTAGTCTTATGAAGCCCTCTTGATGTTGGGCATACCAACCATGTAAAAATGTTAATTTTCCTGACTAAAATGAAAAAAATACAGGATTTGTTCTATTCTCCACTGTTCATTACTTGAGCTCAAGTTAGACAAACAGCAAAATAAGTCTGGAAAACATAACCCCCCAAACCATCTAGTTACCACAGAGAAAGATTTATGTTCTACTATATTTGAAATACTTTTTACTCTTACATCCCCAAAATACATCAGGCTACTATAAGACTGAAAAAAATTGAATGAATTTACATTAAAGGGTAGCTTCAGCTGAGCATTTCCTTGGATACTTGTAACAATGATGGTCCAAAAGAAGGCACTGCCCTATGATGACTGAAATTCAGTAACTTTATTTAAATTGGAAACATTCTTAAAACTATATTTAGCATCAATTCTCCTTCCTTAGAAAAATCATGAGTATTTCTATGCAAGGAAAAAGTATTTTTAGTTTAACAAGAACTGATTTGACTTGGACTTTATTTTTAAAATAAAGTGTAGAGAAAAAAAAGGGTATTTAGAGAAAATAAAATCCACATATGTACTCAGAGGTACAAATTTGGTGACAGAAAAGATTTAAGTACATACTGGCATCTCAGAAGCAGTTCACAAAGAACTTTGTTTTATTTTCACAGATTTTAAGTATATTTAAGATACATCTTCATCCTCAATCTTGGGAGCCAAATAGTACTTTAAATGTCCCATATCAGCAATTTTATATTATATAACAAGAAGTACATCTGCAAACATACTGAGAGTTACCTTAGGAGAGAATGGAGTGGCTTTTGTAAAGAATTTCAGGTACTTCAGTGTAAAAGTTAGCTGAATTGGCTCATTAATCTCTGTGGTAACAGCTTCTTCCTCTTTATCTACATTCCTCGTTTGTGACAACTTAATGTTTCCATTTCCAAGTTCTCCACTTGCAGAAAATTGTACTGCATCTTTTGCACAGGAAATTACAACAGCATCTCCAATATGCCTGAGATCTCGGCAGGCAGATACGTACAAATTTACCAGAAGGCATCTTTACTACAAGCTCTACTCTTGTTCTAGAATTCCAAGTTGTTCAACATCCAAATCCATTAACTTCATTTCATAGCCTGATTTTTTTTCTTGATTTGGTGCTTCAAACACAAGCGCCAAGGTATCTGCATTATCTTCAGCCCTTAATGTAATGATGTCTTCATTGCAGCACATTTTAGTATTTTGGACATCCTGGTGAAGTTCACACCCAGAGCCAAGTTGTGGTCGCAGCCGTTAAGTGTCAAAGCCCTCCAAGCACAGGGTGAGCTGCACCAAGGAGACCTGGGAGGAGTCGATGCTTTGCAGGTTCACGCCGCTGGAGCTGAGGTCCCAGCAGGCCTCGTTGAGAAAGTCCTTGAGATCCTCCACCACCTTCTTCAGGATGCAGCCCTGTACCAGGCACGCCTCTAACGTGGTGGCGGAGTCGCAGAGATGCTGCTACAGGAGCGTGAGAAGAAGGAAGCTCCAGCCGGTTCCGGTGTGACAAGAACCTGAGCGAGCGAGCACAGCTCCGAGACCCCGGGACACAGGAGCGGAGCGCCCAGCCGCTGCGTCAGAGACCGTTTACTGCCTAATAGCTTATTCTGAAAAAATGGAAAAGCTGATCATCATTTCTTTTGAAGGTCAGCAGCCTTGAATAGTCGGAAAAAGAAGAGTGTATTTGGAGAACTTACTTGTCCTGACTTTAAATCAAATTACAAAGCTACATTTCTCAGACAGTTTGAAACTGAAGGGTGGATATATAGACCAATTGAATCAAAGTGAGATTTCAGAAACAGATCCTCATATCTATAGCCAAATGATGTTTGACAAGGCTGCTAATTCTGCTGAATTGGGAAAGAATAGTATCTTCAAGAAATGGGGTGGAGAGAACTGGATATACTTATCCTAAAGAATGAAAGAGGACCCTTGTTTCACACCACATATATAAATTACTCAAGGTGGATCAATATAAGAGCTAGGACTTTAAAAGTCCTGTAGGAAAATATAGGGAAGCATCTTCAGGATCTTGTGTTAGGCAATGGTTTCTTAGAGTTTACCCCCAAAGTACAAGCAGCAAAAGATAAAAAAGTAGATAAATGGGGCATCCTCAAAATTCAAAACTTTTCTGCTTCAAAGACTGTCAAGATTTGAAAAAGCTACCTGCTCAATGGCAGAAGAGTATTGGAAACCATATATCCCATGAGGGTTTAATATCCAGCAGATATAAAGAAATCCTACAACTGAAAATAAAAAAGGCAAACAATTCAATTTAAAAATGGGTGAAAGACTTAAAAAGGCATTTCTGCAAAGAGGATATACAAATGGTTAAAATGCACATGAAAAGTTGCGCAACATCATTAGCTAATAGGGAAAGGCAAATCAAGCTCTTAATGAGCTTTCATTTCTTACTGAATAGAAGGACCACTACAAAAACAACTACTACAATTGTTGAATAGGATGTGAATAAACAGGAACACTAAATCCCTGAAGGTGGCAATGTAAAATCATGCATCTACTACAGAAGACATTTTTGCAGTTCCTCAGGAAGCTAAGTGTAGAATTACCATATGATACAAAAACCCACTTTTAGTTATATACCCAGAAGAACTGAAAATAGGGACTCAAACAGATATTTTCACACTGATATTCATTGTGGCACTATTCACAAATGGCCAAAAGATGGAGGCAACTGAAGTGCTCATCAAACAATGAAAACCAGAAGTTAGACTTAAAATATTTAAACATTCAATGGGGAAATTTATGTAAATGTATTTTCATTTCTTGAGGATTCCCATTCATGTAGCCTGATGTAGTATCCACCTAGTTTAAGGTATTGGCATATTTCTCATAATCCTTGACTAGTAAAATTAAGTCAAATTAGTAAGTGTATGTAAAGGAAAATGAGTACTTAATATAAAAGCTAATATTTACTGTCTCAAAATATTAATATTTCTTGTAAAAGAGTGCCCTTAATTTCTAATATTCACATTATATTTTCAGAGTATTAAAATATAATATTTGAGTTTGTAGAATCTTGAATGCTTGAGAACTTGAGAATTAATGCTGCAGATGTTTCTTTGTTTTAGACTTATTTATTCATTTAACACACTTTTAGTTATTGAATAATACTATCTAACCATTTTATGCCTGCTATAATAATTTTCTTTGAAAAGTTTCACTATTTAGACAGCATCAATGAAAAGAGTTTTTCTTTTAAGTGGAACACAGAGCTGATATTCTTCAAGGAAGGAAAGGATAGCAATAGTCACAGTGATATTAAGGAAAGCTGGAACATGGGCAGCAGGGTTTTTTCATTCCCTTCTACATAGGGTGTTCACCTTCCACCTGTCTAATTTAAATCTTTCCAGTGGGAAAATAAATTGTTAGAATATAATATTGCCATCTTTTTAAAGAAGCCAAATTTAAATCTTTCCAGTGGGGAAAAAAATTGCTTGAATATAATGATGCCATCTTTTTAAAGAAGCCAATATGTATACTTTTTATTATTCATACTAAATATTTTATCTGAGTTAAGAAATTATGAAGAATTTCCACCAATGAGGGGTGGGTTGTAGTGTAGAAGAACCACGGAAACTGACTTCTGCATTTTATTTTCTAAGCATAATTTTAGTTTGACTTTTCTACCACACACATTTGATTTTTTTTATAACTAAAAAAAGCAGTTTTTTCCCCAAGTTTGTAGTATATATTTGTGTTTGCATGTGTATATGCATATGTCATGTACAGCTCACTTAAGTGTAATTAAAAAAAGCATTACGTATATATCATGTTTTTCAATAAATTTAATTGCATTCACCTTTTATTAAAAACCACCTCTAAAACTCTGTTCTTGTTATTTTTCTTTTTTTCTTTTTTTTTTAACTTTCTTTATATATACCAAATAATTAATGTTAGGACAAAACATACACACAAGTATTTTAAAAAAACATATTTTAAGTAACTTATTGTGATTGTTTTCTGTGTTTTTAATCTTTTTATACTATTGATAATTGAGCTCTAAATTTTCTGCCTATGGAGTTTAAATTACTTTTTATATCTCCTTTTTAAAATCTTTATTAATGGCCCTTATTCTATGCACCATTGTTTATTACACATGTATTGACATCATATTTTCTAAGTGAGGAAAAAAGGAGAACATAAAGGCAATTTAAACAAACAAAAAAATTAGTTTATAAAGTGGCACAAAACATCTACATAAGTATCAATTGCAGACCTTCATTTAAATTAAAGCTTTTTGTAAATAAAAATTCTGATGATTTGGGCTATTATGGTATACTAAAATGTAATTAGAAAATAAAACAAGGGTAAATGAAAGCATATGAAGTAGATACTCTATATTGTCAAATGTTTAAGTTTTAAGGGGAAAGGAAATTGCATATATATGCCATGATATCTATTTCTTGTTGGGCCATGTGTAGACATGTTGCAGGAACTGAAGTCTTCCTTCTAGCTCTCATGGCTTATTACAGTTATGTAACCATAGGCTTCCCCTTTCTTACACTTTCATCATGACCAAGGTGTGCCCAGCTGGAACGTTGGCAGCAAGGTTTCTTAATTCCCTTCTGCATACAGTGTTCCGCTTCCACCTGTCTTTCTCTTAGCCCAGTTAGGTTAACCAGTATTATTGTGACATCCCGCCAGTGGTGGCACTCTCCTGTTTTTCCACCTATATGGCAGAAACGCTTGTTTTAGTGAAAGAATGTCTTTCGGGCATCAGTGCTTTTCTGATCAACTTTGTCTCTTGTATCTACATCATATGAAACACCCTGACGATCCAGTCACCCAAAGGGAAGCACAAAACCTTCTCCACATGCACTTCCCACCTGCTTATGGTCTGTTTTATAGCACAGAAATATTTACTTATATCTGCCCTTCTTCTGGTCAAAACTCCCCAGCCAGAGAGATGCTCATCTTCATGCTGCATGGGGTTGTCACTCCAATATTACATCCCATGATTTACAGCTTAAGAAATGCAGAGCTTAAAGGAGCACTCAGAAAGATTTTATGTCATAAAACATGTTTACAGTTCACATAATATTGACAAAATTAATTATCACTCTACTTAGATTGTATTCATGGGAAGAATTGGAATAATTCATAGAAAAATAACTATATCTAGATACATATCTATATAATGTAGACATACCTATGTATTCTCAGAAATTTACACACTTGTGTGCATGCACACACAAATATATAAACAAGTTGTGCATATCTCTATCCATTGGGATCATAAAAAATTATCATCCAAATATAGACATTTTTGAGAGTAAAACTCTCAAAAAGAGTTTTAACTGGTATAAGTTATTAACTTATACCAGTTAATAACTGCACTGGTGTAAGTGGTATATACTGGACCTGTATTTTGTAAATTGGGTTTGGTTGCCATGTAACCAATGTCCATATCCATAGACAGAGCTGTAGTTATGTCTATATCTATATCCATCTTTATCTACATCTGTCATCTATAGCATCTTTATTATCTATACCATTTATACCTATATATTCATACTTGAACATGTCTTTTAATTGGATACCAATGTTTTTGTTATTTTTATCAATTTTTCCTAGTGATTCAGATTAAAATTGCCAAAATTAAATTTTGTTCTATCTTGAAGCTCAGCACTTGCACTCTGTGTGAATAGAGAGCTGTCATTTCTGACCACTGGTTACTTACCATTCTTGCTTTATTTTCTCATCCTCTACCTCTAGAAATTCACTAGTTTTCCCCTAGACCACTGCTTATGTAATACACTATCTTAAGTCAGTGATAATGTATACTTTCTCCATAGTATACCCCAACTCTGTGCATACAGGGCAACTCATAGCCCCCAGTCTGGTGATCACATTTTTTTGTCTTCTATTATAGCAGACAATAGTCAACTATTTGCTGCATTTTCTGTCTATTCACCCTCTAGTATTCAATAGCTTCTCTCTTCCTCTTAAACCCATTCTGTCCTTTCTTTCTGACTAACTGCAGCAATTGCATCACTATTAAAATGATCTTATATTCAAAGACATACTTTTCTTTTCTCTTCTGGGCTGTCATTGATATATTAGCCATTTTCAAAGAATAATTAACTTATAACATTATCATGTATAGCTTGGCCTTAAAAGCTAGAGGCTATAAGCACTTTGAAATAACATGCTTTGGTATCAAGTGCATTTTTCAAATCTCAGCAATGTCTCAATATATATCTTCTACAACTTTAGAGACCTATTCATAGCAGTTCTTGTTCAAATATCTGCCAATGAGATTTGGACTGAGTAGGAAAATCCATGCAATATTGAACAATGAAATAAAGTAATAATTGCATGTATTTGATATTTTTTGTTTTATTCTGTATAGCAGAGTTTATATGTGATATTAAAGAATCAAATATAATTCCCATTGTATAAAAACATCATTGGATTGTTAAGCAAAATACAAAAATCAAGTAGAATTTAAACCTAAAACAATCGTTCATTTTAGATACCTTAAAATCAAATATTTATTTAGTATTTCATGACTAAATTGAACTAATTGTCTTTCCCAAACAGACTGATATTAGTGTTATATTTGTATTAGAGGAACCACTGTGAAATTCAAATTTGTCTTGCTGGAATTAGATTAGATATTACGTAACACAGGGGAAAGTTAGTGGTTTTGAGGGGTGGCTGCTAAGGGATAGGTGTTTTAATTTTATATGAAAATTCTCTAAAATTGATTTTGGTGATGAATGCACAACTGTATGATGAAATCAAAAGCTATTGAATATATACTATAGATGGATTGTATGGTATATGACTATATCTCAATAAAATTGCTTTTATTCAAACAAACAAAAATTTCTGTCTTGCTATAAATAGTGTGTTTCTCACTAAGTCTTATACAAATTATGCTTTTTTTGGACAAGCCTAGAAGAAATTGAAAAAGGTAAAAAAATATATTTTAATTTTCTCAATCATATTAAACTATAGTCTTTTTATAGAATATGTTTTTATAGAATGATAAATTTCATCAAATCATGGTAATTCTAATTTCTCCTTATTAAATAAGTAAAATGAACTTAAAATACAAGTAGAGAAGTGAGATTTCTCTCTACTTCCATGCTGAGATATTTTGGGAAAATTGGCCTGAACTCATGATATATTTAAGCTGAATGAGACTGGTGGATGGCATGGCTTCCCTGGTCTTCTGTAGATGAGATTATCTAAATCTAGATATGAAAATAAATTGATGAAAGCATTATTTTTCTTGAATATACTATAGTTTGCTGTCATGGAAAAAATGAGGAATATAATCCTCTCTATCTCTCTTTCCTAAAAGTCACAGTTGTCTTAAGATCCTTGTGAAATTATTTGACAGTTGTACTCTGAGTAACTTCTCATGGGATGTTGCTAAGACTTTAGCAGAAATGTGAATAGCTAGTCCAGGTTAAAATAGGTCCTCCTTTAAAATTCAGGACACAGCAGAGGTGTGGCTAAATTTGTTAGGTTTGGATAAGTGGTACTGTGTAAATAATTTGACAACGTATATATTGTGTTAAAACTAGCCTGACAGCAATCATGGATGCAATACAGATGACTGTAAGACTGGAGGAATTTCCTTTTGACAAAGGGAAATAAAAAGACTTTCCTTTTTTTAGAAAAAAAAGAAAGGGAGATAGGGAAGAATCAATGGCAAAAAATGATATAATTAACTCAAATTCAAAGGAGACCATAAAATCAGTGGCTACTGTGGCTGTTTGGCCACATGCTGCCGCTTCAATTCCAGGGTAAACTGCAGGCAAGGCCTCCTATAGTCAAGGTATATGTAATTAGTTTTGAGATAGTCCTTTTGCGAATTCTTATGTCTATGCGACCCAGGGATTTTTTAGATTAGTGATGCAACAGAATGAAGCTGATCTGATGTCATAATTTCTGCTTCACTCTTAATTTGTAGGAACACGGGGTCTCACATTCCAAGAGTTATAGTAAGCCTGTCATAAAATCCTGTCGAGTTACTTCAGACTTCCATGTGAGTCCATCTAACTGGGAATTCTTTAATGCAAAAGGACTGCTGTCCTTTGGATAAGCATATGCATATTTACACATGAGGATATTTGTTTTACTCTTCTCCATAAATGTTTGTTCCAGCAATGAAGCAGCTGGAGGCTATCCCTGCTATTAACCTTCAATGAACGATGACATTTGTTCATAATTCTGTGGAGATTTTGCCCATCACATATCTGCTGCTTGGACAGACTGAACACATCTCTTATATGGGAACATATAATCATACTAAAGGTGAATCTTTTGTTTATTCATTAGAAAGTCAGAACACATATTGAGCAACAACTGAAAATTCTTAAAGTAATGGGTTAAGATGGAAAAACCTTAGTTAAGAAGACTGGATCCTGTATAGGGGTTCCCCTTGTTACATTTGTGTTATGTTTATCTAATGTAGTCTCATAAATTGGGATTTGTCTTGGCTTTGGATTTATTGAGCCAAATTCACAGACCTATATGCTAACTAAAAGGAATCCTCTGTCTAGAACTTGTTGTATGGCTTTCTTAGTAAACTTCTCAAGTACAGTGATCTTACTGATTGGCTGATAGGCAACGTGGCTACTACTGAGTCTTTCCTATTCAGTTATTTGCCATCGATCAATAAAGAAACCAGATTGTGGACCCCAAATGCTCACCAACAGCCTAAACAAATGAAGAAGGAACAATGTTTCTCCTACATCTCCTATTACAATTCATTTATCATACTTCCCTCTAACAAACAAAGAAACAAACAAACAAACAAAAAAAATTCTTCCCACAACAGTCTCAATCCCATATATAGCAATTCAGGTTTCAAGGTGCATAGGCCAATCATTTTTGACTGCTCCTTT
Organism: Cabassous unicinctus; assembly: GCA_029593785.1. Taxonomy (NCBI): domain Eukaryota; kingdom Metazoa; phylum Chordata; class Mammalia; order Cingulata; family Chlamyphoridae; genus Cabassous; species Cabassous unicinctus. The sequence goes on along the minus strand of JAQZBX010000635.1, from coordinate 76,503 downwards.
TCACACCTCACATCTGATTAACCAGAATTTTATGTCTATGCCAGGTCTACAAAGCATCCATTAACTAACCACTGTAGCCCAAGCCACCATCAATCCTGGCTCCACTACTAAAATATCTTCCTCACTAGTTTTCTGATCTCCTATTTCGCAACCAATAATCTCTTATCACTGTGTTCATATAGATACTGATATGCCACTCATTTGCACAGAACAGAACTTTTAATCACATTCTAAGAAAAAGCTTATTTGTTTATCATAAATTATAGGACTTCCGTGATTTGGCCTCCTTGAAAACGTCCCTATACCTCTCCAACTTCCAACTTGCTATAATCCTTCTGATCATCTTGCTGTTTGTATTAGTTTTCTAGTGATGCCATTTAAAATGATCACAAATGGGGTGGCTTAAATCTACAGAAATTTATGGCTTCACAGTTTTACAAGCTAAAATTCTGAAAACAAACTGCCAGCAAAACCATGGTCTCCTGATGGCTCTAGAAGATTTTCTTTCCTTGCCTTTTCCTAGATTCTGACAGCAACTACCTACTTGGTTTTTCTCAGTATATGGTTGCATAACTCCAACCTCGACCTACACTTCTTATAGCCTTTTCCTCTTGTCTCTCTGTGTCCAAATTTCCTTCTTATAAGTACACCATCCTTATTAGATTAGTAACAAGCCTGACCTGGTTTGGCTTTATCTTAACTGATTACATCTTCAATGTCCTTATTTCTAAAGAAAGTCACAGTCACAAGACTGTGTGTTAGGATTGGAACCAATTTTTATAGTTACAACTCAATCCCCAACACTGTTTTTTTAGCATACTGGATGACCTGCTGCCTGAGGTTCTTAACAATGATGAATTCCTTCTGCTTGTGATACAATCTCCCCAGAATCTTCCCTAGATTAGTCCCTCTTTTCTCCAGATCTTCACTCCAATGTCATCTACTCATGAGACTTTTCTTAGTTGACATTTAATCACACATTTTCCATTCTGTCTCTCTGTTTTGCTTATTTTTTTCCTTGACACTTACCACAACCTAAAATATTATATAACTCTATTTTATATGTGTGTATATATATATATATATATATTGAGAGAAAGAGAGAGAGAGAGAGTGAGAGAGAGAGAAAGATTTGTCTATCTTCCCAAGCAGAATGTAAATTCCTACAAAAGAGGTTTTTTCTTTTTCTAGGGACATACCTGCAACAATTAGCACATTACCTCACACATATTCTGGCTTAGTAAATAACTGTTGACTCAGTGAAGGAATAGATGCGGTCATTTTCAACTGAGGGAAAGGTGCATCTTTGCTGGCCAACAAACATATCCCATAACCACTTCAACAAAAGGTACATATGTAGCAGTACCAAATCAGTGGGAAATGATGTGAACACAGCAACAAATGACAGTCAATTAGTTTAATAAGCCACATTAATAAATTGAAGAATAAAAATCTCATGATCCTCCCCATTGACACAGAAAAGACATATGACAAAACTACAGGATCCTTCCTTGATATAGACACTTTGAAAGATAGGTATAGAAGGAAATTTTCTCAATATGGTAAAGCATACATGCAAAATCTACACTTAGCATTGTCCTCAAAGGTGAAAGTATAAAAGCTTTCCCACTGAGATCAGGAAAAAGACAAGGATGCCACTGTCATGACCGTTATTCAATATTGTGCTAGAAGTTCTAGGTAGAGCTTATTTGACTAGATAAAGAAATAAAAAGAACACAAATAAGAAAGAAAGAAATAAAACTTTTGCTATCTGCTGATGATATGATCCTATATATATAAAACCCAGAAAACTACATGAAAAAGCTATTTGAACTAATAAACATGTTCAGCAAAGTGATGGGGTACAAGATTAATTGTAAAAATAACTAGCATTTATATAATGTGCTGATGAGCAATCTGAGGAGGAAATCAGGAAAAAAATCCATTTAAAATAGTGAATAAAAGATATTTAGGAATAAACTTTACCAAGGACATAAAGGACATTTATACAGAATATTCAAAATATTGCCAAAAAAAAAAAACAAACAAAAAAACAGAGAAGACTTAAATAAATGCAAGGACATTCCGTGTTTATGGATTGGAAGAATAAATATCATTAAGATGTCAATTTTATGCAAATTGATTTACAGGTTCAACACAATCCCAATAAAAATTTGACCACCCTTTTTTGCAGAAATGGAAAAGCCAATAATAAAATTTATTTGAAAGGGGACAAAGAGCAAGATGGCAGCAGAGTAAGGAGCTCCTTTGGTCAGCTCCTGCTACAGGGCAGTTAGTAATCACCCAGAACTATCTAAAGCACCTGATTGGGGGTTCCAGGAGACCAGAACATTATCCTTCAACATCCTTGAAAGAATGGAAGTAGGGCACTGCCCATCTGCAGAGAAGATTTGTAAGTAGAGCACTCCACACTGCAGAGGCCATTGCCCATCCTCCACTGGCAGCACAAGCTGCCTCAGGAACTATTCCATCGGTGGAATTGAAAGCTCTACTTTGATAAATGCAGGAGGAAGAGACAGTTGTGCACCAACTTCATCTACTGATTAGTAAATTCGGCTGGGTAAAGTGTAATCCTAAGAACGGCTAAAGTTTGAGCCTGTCCAAGTCAGAAAATGGCCTGTAGCCTCCATGTTAACTCTGCTTCCAGCATAAGTGACAGCTGGATGGACTGAAAGTCACAGCACTTGTAGGGACTGGTTTCTTTCCATCCAGATCTGATTACAGCTCTAGCCTAAGCCCCAGCCCTACTTCTGGCACAGCAAGGAGGAAACTGGGGTGGGGGTAGGGGGAGGACCTGTGTCAGCATTTCTAGGAAACTACATGCCACACCAGGAACACTAGTAATCATCCTACTCTGGTGGTGCAAGCTACCTCAGGGGCTATTCTGTGGCTGGAGTTGGAAGCTCCATTTCCCTAAAACAGGTGAGGAGATGGATGGGCACCAACTTCAGCTACTGATTAGTATAATTGCCTGGCTAAAGTATAACCCTAAGAACAGCTAAAGTTTGAACCTATATAAGTTAGAAAAGGCTGGTAGCCACCATTTTGACCTCACCCTCAGCATGAGGGGAAGACAGGATGATTGAAAATAACAGTGATGGTAGGGACAAGTTTCTTTCCACCCAGATCAGATTGCAGCATAGCTAGGCTTCAGCCCCATCTCTGACAGAGAAAAAGCTGGCAGGACCTGCACAAGCCTCTCAGTATAATTGCAAGTACCTTCAGCTGCCACAGACAGAATAGTCTAAAGTCTACTGGGTCACCTGCGGTCATTTTGGATGTACATGCCATAGATTACTGCTCACACCTGCAGCTCCATTCCAGTCCCAGGCAGGGGAGGAAGGGCATGCCTTCATCAATCTCTCCAAGAAGCTGCAGTCTAGGTCTGCATGATTTTGATTATTACACACAGCTGTGGCTCTGTCCCTATTAAAAGGAGAAAGGTGGAAGAAGCTTCATTGGTCCCTAGGGCATTGTGGGCAGCTTCAGCCACCATAGCTGCCATTGGCAGTTACAATGCCGACTACATCCACAGCTCCTACTACACAATAAGCAAGGGAGAAAGAGCAAGAGAGCCCTAGTAAGTCAGATGCCAAGACACCAAAAAAAGTTCCAAACCATACCAAGAATCAGGAAGATATAGCCCAGTTAAAGGAACAAGATAAGCCTCCAAATGATATAAAGGAGATGAGAAAACTAATCATAGATGCTCAAACAAATATTCTTAATTAATTCAATGAGATGGCTGAAGAGATTAAGGATATTAAGAAGACATGGATGAGCACAAACAAGAATTTGAAAGCATAAATGAAAAATAGTAGATCTTATGGAATGAAAGGCAAAATAAATTAAATTAAAAATACACTGGAGTCACATAATACCAGTTTGAGGAGGCAGAAGAAGGAATTGGTGAGCTTGAAGAAATGGCCTCTGAAAGGGAACATAAAAAAAAAAGATGAAGAAAAGAATGGAAAAAAATTGAACAAGGATTCAGGGAACTAAACAACAGCAAGAGACATGCAAACATATGTGTCATGGGTGTCCCAGAAGGAGAAGAGAAGGGAAAAGTGGCAGAAGGAATATTTGAAGAAATAATGGTAGAAAATTTCCCAACCCTATTGAAGGACATAGATAATCCATGTCCAAGAAGCACAATATACACCCATCTGAATAAATCCAAATAGACCAACTCTGAGACACATACTAATCAGAATGTCAAATGCCAAAGACAGAGAATTATGAGAGTAGCAAGAGAAAAGTATAGCATATAAGGAATACCCAATAATATTAAGAGCTGATTTCTCATCAGAAACTATGGGCACAAGAAAAGAGTGGTATGATATATTTAAGATACTGCAAGTTAAAAACTTCCAGCCAAAAGTCTTATATCTGGCAAAATTGTCTTTCAAAAAAGAAGGCAAGTTTAGAATATTCACAGATAAACAGAAACTGAGAGAGTTTATAACAAAGTGATAGGCCTTGCAGGAAATAGTAAAGGGTGTGCTACAGTCTAAAAATAAAAGACAGGAGAGAAAGGATTGGAAGAGAATCCAGAAATGAAGATTATGTAAGTATAAAAATGTCTCAAATGCATGGTGAAAATAAAATATGACAGATAAAATACAAATGTCAAAATGGGAGAAATAAGAACTGCCTTTACAGTAATAACATTGTATGGTAATGGATTAAACTCACCAATCAAAAACACAGACTGGCAGAATGGATAAGAAAATGTGAGCAATCCATATGCTGTTTGCAAGAGACAACTTAAACCCAAGGATGCCAATACATTGAAAGTGAAAGGCTGGAAAAAGAGATTCCATGAATGCCATAAACAACAACAACAACAACAAATCCACAGTAGCTATACTTATATCAGATGAAATGGACTTTAAAATACACTGGCAATGTGAAATGCAAGGAGGAAGTAAGGAAAAAAATTCCATTTATAATAGCAATTAAAAGAATCAAATATGTAAGAATAAACTTAACCAAGATGTAAAGCACTTGTTTTCTGGAAACTACAATGCATTGTTAAAAGAAATTTAAAAAGGACCTAAATAATTTCAATAACTTTCCTTGCTCATGGATTGGAAGACTAAATATCATTAAGATGTTAATTCTACAAATTGATATACAGATTCAATGCAATCCTGATAAAAATTTCACCAGAAATTTTTTAATAAATGGGAAACACAATTATCACATTTATTTGGAAAAGTAAGGGGTTTCAAATAGAAACATCATAAAAAGGAAAGGCAAAGTTGGAGGACTCTCACTTGCAAACTTTAAATCAAATTACCTAACTACAGTAGTAAAAACAGCATGGTGCTGGCATAAAGAGAGACACATAGACCAATGGAACAGAAGTGATGGTTCAGAAACAGACCCTCACATCTATGGTTAAGTGATTTTTGACAAGCATCTCAAACCCACCCACTTCAGGCAGAACAGTTCATTCAACAAATGGTGCTGAGAGAACTGGATATTATAGCCAAAAGAAAGAAAGAGGACCCCTATCTCACATTTTATACAAAATTTGACTAAAAATGAACCAAAAACCTAAATATGAAAGCAAGACCTGGGAAGCTGATGTGGCTCAAGTGATTGGGCTCCCATCTATCATATGGGAGGTCCCAGGTTCATTTCCAGGGCCTCCTGGTAAAGGCTAGTTGGCCTGTGCAGCAAACTGGCCCACACGGTGAACTGGCCTGCATGGATAGCTGGCACAACAAAAAAGAGACAAAGAGGGGAGACAATGAGGGACACAACAAACCAGGTAGCTGAGGTGACTCAAGTAAGTGGGTGCCTCTCTCTCACATTGGAGGTCCCAGGATTGGTTCCCGGTGCCTCCTAAAGAGAAGATGAGAAGACAAGCAGGCACAGAGAGCACACAGTGAATGGACAAAGAGAGCAAAAACAGTGAGTGAGTGCACAACAAGGGGGGAAATAAATTAATAAAATAAAAGTAAAATAAAAAGCAAGAACTGTAAAGCTTCTAGAAGAAAATGTAGAAAAACATCATTAAGACCTGGTGGTAGTTTGTGGAATATTAAAGGAAATAAGAGGAGGAATGAAATGGACTACTGATGCTTAATGTATGTAGAAGTTTTAATGAATTTTACTGTAAAAATGTGGAAATGTATAGAGTTGATGGTAACACATTATACTGAGTAATAGCTGGTTTTTAAATGGGATTGTGGCTGGAAAGTGAAGTCTAGGGATATTAATGTCAATGGAAAGAAAGCTAGAGAATAATATAGGGTCTGAACTACACAGGAAACCCAGAGGGGGATGAGAATTCTGGTTGATGGTATAGATGCAAGAGTGTCTTTTGTGAACTAGAGAAGATGTTGCAGGGTGATGGGAATGTGGAGAAACATGGGAAAAATACAATTGAAGTGACCTATGGACTGTGGTTAACAGCAAGATTGTAATACTCATGCATCTATGGCAAAGACGTGCTTTGTTGATACTGGGGGAGTGTGGAAAAAGTGAGCCAAATGTATGCTGTGGACAGAGGTTAGTGGTCATAGTTTGATGATATATCTCATAATCTGTAACAAATAGTCCACCACAGGGTGGTATGTTGATGGAGGGGTTTTGTATGGGAGTTCTGCACATGTGCATGATTCTTTTGTAAGTTCACAACTTCTGTAATAAAAATATTTTTAAAAAAATAGGGTGGGTTGGGGGAGAAATACACCAAAGATAAGATATAGGCTATAGTTAATAGTCAGATTTTGACAATATTCTTTCATAATTTCTAACAAATGTCTCACAACAATGCAAGGTGTTAGTGGTGGGTTGATGTATGGGACCTCTGTATGGTGTTATGTATGTTTGCTTTGTAAGTTCACAACTTTTACTACAAACTTATTGTTTATGTATGTTCATGTATAAATGATATAAATAATAATAATATGGTGGGTTGGGGGAAAATACACCAAATGGAAGATAGTTTGGTTATTAGTAATACATTCATGATGCTCTTTAATCATTAGTTAAAAATGTCTCATAACAATGTAAGGTATTGGTGGTAGGGTGAACGATGAGAGCCCTGAATGATGTTATGTATGTTTGCCTTGGAAATTCACAACTGTTACTGTATACTTAATGTTTATGTAAGTTTATGTATGAGTAATTCAATAAATTTAAAAAGAAAAAAGTAGTTATGTTTATTTGATATGTTGGGAGTTGCATGGAATGTGCTGTCAAATTAAAAGAAATTTTCTAAACTTTTATTGATTAATTTTTTGTGGTTAAAAAGTTATTTATAGAAATGTTTCAGAACTTATATGAAGTTCTTAGAGAGTTGTCAGAGTCTTTACTCTCCATTATATAGCCTAGTACTGATCTCCATGATCTTAGACAACAGTGTAATATTATTGGATATAATTTAGTTTATTTTTTTTTAAATGCTGGATGCCACATAAACAACTCGGGTGTTTCTCTGAAAGGACTGGCTACATATAATTTCTTTGTCTTCAGCAAAAAACAACTTTAAATGAGAAGCAAAGCTAGTATATAAACCTTGTTCTATATGTCAATTTCACAACCCTAGTAAAACTGAAAATATAACACAGGATCAAATACCTTGCCAACAAGACCATTTAAACAGCTTCAGATGTAGTTAATACAGTTTGTACCAACCCTCAAATTTAAGCTTATACCCTGTTACAATTAAACTTGCAGTGTGTTTATGAAAAACAAAATCAAACTTTAAGAGTCCTCATGGAAAGACATGGGAGTCAGTAGAGACCTGTAGCATAATCCTGTCCATGACTGGATGTGGTGACTATAGCATTCCCAGCTGGCTAAAGTTAATAGCTTCTGCTGCCAAAGTAGGGGAGGTGTCAGCTGATTTGGACCAAGGGCACTCTGTGGTTAAAAGAGCAACACTCTGTTTGCTAGTATCTAATCTTAAGAAAACCCCAGCATGTGTCATCTAGTATGCTGACCTTTTATGAAATTCAATTGATTTTTCCTTTATATATCCAAATCCTCCACTGTACTACTTTAAATCCAGAACTGTCATTCTTGCCTGAAGGAGGTGTGCCTCAATATTGTGAGGTTCTCAGTTATCATCTTTAGGTCCTGACTTATAAACAAAAAAATAAACAAGAAAACCTTTATTAACATGGACTTTATCTTATTTGTAGATGGACCTCATCTTAAAACAGAAACAGATAAATATAAATCAGGCTATGAAGTAACCACTACAGTAGAAGCAATTAAAAGTCAACAAGCTCCTGGTCTCATCATGACCTAGCAAGCTGAGTTAAAACATTTAAGTAGAGGCAATCATTTAGCTAAAGGAAAATCTATTTAAAAATTTATACTACAGTAGATATGTATTTGGAGTAGCTCATGATTTTGGAATTATATGAAAAGAATTGGGCTTCCTGAAGTCATCAGGAACCAAATAAAAAATGATTTTTAAAAAAGATTCTGAATTAATAGAAGCATTGTTAACACCTAAAAGATGGTTAAAAAATTCATTGATACATGTACAGTCTCATAGCTTTTTGTTTCCAGAAATGGAAGACAACATTGTCAAATTTATCTGGAAGAGGAAGGGGCAGTAAATAGCCAAAAACATCTTGGGAGGAAGAATGAAGTTGAAGGACTCACACTAATGGACTTTAAAGCGTATTACAAAGTTACAGTGGGAAAAAAAGCATGGCACTGGCATAAAGACAGACATATTGACCAATAGAATCAAACTGAGAGTTCAGAAATAGATCCTCACATCTATGGTCAATTGATTTTTGACAATTAATTTTTGATCACCTTACACTTTGGATCACTTTACAACTGATTTTTACAAAGCTGCCAAGTCCTCCCAGCTGGGCCAGAACCGATTATTCAACAAATGGTACTGGGAGAACAGGGTATCCATATCCAAGGAAAGAAAAAGGACCCCTATCTCACACCATATATTTAGATTAACTTAAAATGGATCAAAGACCTAAATATAAAAGCTAAAACCATAAAACTCCAAGAAAAAAATGTAAGGAAATCTCTTCAAGATCTTGTGGTTTTAGGTAGCTTCTTAACTTTCTACCCAAAGCACAAGCATTGAATGAAAAAAAATAAAAGATAAATAGGACCTCCTTAAAATTAAATACTTTTGTGCTTCCAGTGACTTTGTTAAGAAGGTGAAAAAGCAGCCTAGACAATGGGAGAAAATATTTGGAAATCAAATGTCTCATAAGGATTTGATTTACATGATATGTAAAGAAGCCATACAGCTTAATAATAAAGAGACAAGCAACACAATTTAAAATGGGCAAAATACTTGAAAAGACATTTTCCAAAGAGGGTATACAAATAGCTATAAAGCAAATGAAAAGGTTTTCAACATCACTAGCTATTAGGAAAATGCAAAACCAAACTACAATGATTTATAATTTTACTCTTTAGAGCAGGGGTTCTTAACCTTTTCTGTTCCACAGACCCCTTTGCCAGTCAAGTGACCAGGGACCCCTTACTAACTCCACACTATACTGTGTATTATTTAATAAATATATCACACCCACACCAACATGTCCCACAAGAATAATGTGGCTTTTTTCAGAATTTTCAATTCAAGCTTATGGACCCCCTGAGCCCCCAAGGACCTATGGTTAAGAAACTCTGCCTTATAGAAAGCCCACTATTAAAAACACACACACACACACACACACACACACAAGAAAAAAAAAAACAGAGAATTACAAGTGGTAGAGGAAGTGGAGGAATAGAAACACTCCTAAACTCTTGGTGAAAATGTAGAATGGTATAGCCTCTGTGGAAGTCAGTTTGGCATTTTCTCAATAAGTTATATATAGAAATGCCATATGATCTGGCAACCCTGGTTCTAGGGAGCAAACTGACATATTCACACTGATGTTTATAACAGCATTATTCACAACTGCAAAAAAGATGGAAACTAGCAAGTGTCTATCAACTAATAAATGGATAAACAAAATGTAGTACATACATGTGATGGAATACTATTCAGCTACAAGAAGAAATGAAATAGGAATGCATGTAACAGCATGGATGAACCTTGAGGGTCTTATGCTGAGTAAAATAAGCCAGACACAAAAAGAGAAATATTATATGGTCTCAATAACATAAACTAAATACAATGAGCAAACTCATTGTTCAAACGTAGAGTATATATGTTACTAGGAGTTTGAATAAGGGTTGAGAAGGGGAAGCTGATGCTTATATCTGAAGAATTTTTAAAAAGGTTGATTGTAAATGTTGGAAAATGGATAGGGATGAAGGTTACACTTTATAGTGATGATAATTAATACCTTTGGTATATAGATGTGATAATGGCTGAAATAAATAGTCAAGGGTTGTAACTTTCAATAGAATGCAAGCTATGGTATTAAATTGGGATGTTATAATATAATAAATGGGTAGTAAATAAGAAATGTGGTTAATAGTTCAATACAAGAATGTTCTTCCATGAACCGTGAAAGAATCTATGTCTCTAGTGCAAGGTATTAAAAATAAGGTAATATATGGTAAAATTTCAACTAATGGAACTTATGGTCTATAGTTAGCAGTAATATTGTAATACATTTTCATCAACTGCAATGAAAGGCCTATAATATTTTCAACATTCTTTCCTCAAATGTAACAAAATGTCACACCGATACAAAGTGTCAACAATACTGCTGTATTTGGGAATGTTGTATTTTTTTGTCTGACTTTTCTATAAACCCACATCTTTTCTAGTTAAAAAACAAACATAAAACTGAATAACACAGAGAATACTGTTATGGATGATGATTCTGATTAAAAGTACAAATATAAAAAATTTTCTTCCATGAACTAGAACTATTGTACATCACTATTACAAGAATAGGGTTCTATAAGGGAAAAATACAACTAATGCAAACTATGGACTGTGGTTTAAAGTAATATTTTAATATTCTCTCATCAATTATGACAAAGTTATGGCACCAATGTCAATAATGGGGGGGGGTAAAAGTGTATGATTTTTTCTTTTTAGGGAATGAATATATTCTGAAATATTTTGTGGTGATGAATTTATAACTCTGTGATTATAATGAAAGCTATTGATTGCACAGTCTGGATAGATTGTATGATGTGTCAATATATTGTCAATACAAACTACTTAATAAAAAATGACATTAAAGACACCACAGAGAAAGTTATCTAATAACAGACAACTACTATTTTGAATAATTGTCCTAACTAGACTTTATGTAGACACCCATGCCATTACCCGGCATTTCCAGTCAGGAAAGTTGTTATCTGTAAGGTGGAATAAAAAGTTATGAAAAGAGAGATGAGCTGTGCAACTTCCAGGATTCTGGGGTGTTTACATTAAGATAATTTTTATAATTATGGGTTAGAGTCTAAATGTGGTTTGGAGAATAGTATATTTTTCCTTTCTTTTTAACAATATTTATCTAGAATATAAATTAAATTTAGAGTATACAACTTTCTTCTGCAAAGTGATCAAATATCCATCAGTATTTATTTATTCCTTGACTTTGCAGTCAAACAATTGAATAAAATGTGGGCATGATTTCTCAAATATATTGATTTTTAACTTCATAAATTTTTGTTCTAACAAAAGCACAAATTTCCTTCAGTTCCAAAACTCATGAAAAATATTTTAATTCTACTCTTTAGTTGATACATAGTATCTAACTGCAAATATATATCTTGGTATTCATTCCTAATAAAATCTTAATTTTATCCAAAAAAGTAATTCTATATATTACATTCTACCAAGTTTTTTCTCTGCACCTTATCCACTCTTTTAAAGAAATATATCTAATTAAAAAAATTCACACCCTAATCACAACCATTTTGATGTGCTTCCACTGAAGATTTTTAGTTCTAGAGAAAATACAACTTTTTTCAATTTTAATTATCATTTCACAAACACAATTTATGTTAAATTAATTTAAATTTATGCCATTAGAATGCATAAATAAAGAGATTAATGCAGCATGAAAAAGGATACAGCCTCAGACCTGCTCTTATATAAACACATATAAAACAGAAGCAGGGTGAGGTAGCACAAAAACAATATGTACTTTTCAGTAAGTAGTGCTTGGAGAATTGGATAATCATATTAGATAGAATTAAATTTCACTCTATCACCATACAAAAATGATGTAGATTAAAGTAGAAAACATGAAAGTCAAAATTGTAATAATTTTAGATCTTAATTAAGTAGAATTTTCTCATGATCTGAGGAAAAACTTTTCTTATACAAGATACAAAACATAAATCATAATGAAAAAGACTGATAAAATTGAGAATGTAGAATACAAGTCAAGATGAACATATCCTTCATGACAGAATTTCATGAGAGGACTTTCATATTAAAGTACATTAAATTTAAAATCACAATGACATGTGTCTGTATATATATGCACACATATATACACTCTATACATTAGAAACATTTTAATATCTGACAATATAAAGCATTGATGAGAAAGGTGAGGAAGGAAAACCCTCAAAAATTGGAGATGTGAGGACAAATTGTACTACCAGTTTAGGAAAAAATGTGCCATTCCATATTTTAGCTAAGTCTGTGTTATACTTGCTTGATCCTCCACTTATCAGTGCAGATCTATCTCTTACTAAGGATTCATGTCAATAGGTCAATAGTGTATTCAGCACAGCTCTTCACTCTGGAGTACAAATTGTTGAAGGAACACCAACCCACATGTAAAACAGAAAATATTCCATGGCAAGCTTAATCCAACTCTTAAATACATATTCTTCCTTTCCTTTTCATTGATTTTGCCTTTGCCAGATACAAGGTCAAGATTTATGTCAATTGGGTACTGGACCAACAATCTCTTAAAGGGAGGAAGACTAAAATATTAAGGTAATAAAAATGACCTTAGAATACTCTAATAAAAATAAAGACTTAAATAGCCAATGCACAATGGCAAGAATTTTTTAAAATATATTTTTTATTTATTTTTAAAAGATACTTAGATTACATAAAATGCTACATAAAAAAATATAAGGGATTCTCATATGCCCCACACCTCCTACTTTTGTCCATATCAACAACTTCTTTCATTAGTGTGGTACATATGGGCATGCATTTTTAACAATAATATAATTTTTGTTATTGTTCACTATTGAGATTAGGGATCATAAATTAATTCAGCATATAAAGGCAGAAAGGTGATTATATATATGGAAAGGGAATAAGGTAACTGCTACATATTCTATTTAATCCTTAAAAAATTGGATTACTTCATCTACTAACATTTCCAAGATTATAGTTTTATACTGTGTACTATGTAGAATTACTGTGCATCAGTGTAATACATCTGGAACAAGGTTCTACCTTCTTAACGGCTCAGATTCTTGTGAGTTCATGGCCCTGCTGAAGAATTAATGCCAAGCACGGTATGGAAAATGACTATCTTGACAGAGATGTCCTCATGATTGAGTTCTATGTATCCACTAGTTCACCAATGGATTTTGTGCTTTCTGCACTAATAAATTTAAACTCTACATTTCCTAATTTCCAGAAGAATGGGTGAACATTATATTTCTAACCTGGGAAACCGATATCAACCACACTTGAACTGATGACTGTAACATGTTAATGTAGGAAAAAGTGGGAAAATAAAGACTTTTTTGCATCAAGTGTAAATGTTGTAGAATTCTCAGTACTAACACCATCATTGTTCTCAGGATGAAATAACTGATGTCTAAACATGTTCCACCCATCTTCTTTTCTGTAACCACTAAAAATCTTATTTTTGGTACATAATGTAAGCATGTTCATTCAGTATATTTCCTTAAAATCTTCAAAAGTGTTTTAGTCCACGATAAACACATTTACCTCTTATCCTGAAAAGATACAATCGAAATAATAGTGAAGAAAAATGTAAAAATTTGTGAACATCCATGGTGAAGACAATGTAAACATGCTCATGTACTGATCTTAATATATTTTGGAGAAAATATACAAAAACTGGCATCGATTGAATGGGAGAAAATATACAAAAACTGGCATCAATTGAATGTATTATACATAGAAGCAGAAAGAGAGTTTGAGGTTGGGCGATTTGAAAATTAGAAATAAGGAACCTCTGGGTGAGGGAAAGACTATGTAATTAAGAAATACTAATACGTTTACTTATACTTTCATTAAAGAAACCTTAACTCTTAGCTTTATCTTTTAACACAAGGAGAACTCAGCAGCCATGTGCAGGGCTGAAAATATCTGTCTGAAGTTGCTTCTCTCTTGAAGTAGAAATTGAGTATATTGTTAGGGGAAACCAGGATAGCTTTTGTGGATTAAGCCAGATCTGGATAGGTCCTGCCAAGTGGCAATGAACAGCCCCTTACAAATTCTTGCCAATTTCACACCTACACATCAGCCAGGTAGCTCCCAGGTACAAAAATACTAATAGCTTTCAAATAGCTCATTCACAATCTTGACCAAGTACCTAGGGCACCTAATGACTGCTCAGTATTAAAAGAAATCTTGAATTTGGAAATAAAAGAATGTAAACAATTTTAAATGATGCAAATATAATCAGGCAATTAACAAGACAGTGGAACATTTAAGACATCTTGTACTTATACTTAAAATGAAGAAGGATGTTTTGAGTCTGTGTTTTGCTATGAGAAAAAGAAATCTCAGATTAAATATAGTTAGATTGCTAATGCTGCTAATGCAAATTACATATATATACATAATTTCAAGCACTTGAAAACATATTTGAAGAACATTTATTATAATATGGAATTAAAATACAAAAGTATTGTGTATATGAATGAAATATATAATTTCTCTAATCTGAGATAGAAATGAAATCAATGATTACATTTATTTTCTATATAGAGAGGAAAAATTATTGATGAAAAAACTTAAGTTTCAAGACTAATTGTCTACTTCATTCCAACAAAATAAATAATATAAAAACTCAGAAATATCAGTGCCAAATAATAAAAATCCATAAAATTCAATACCATACTGTAGAAAGAAAATTCAGGAAAGGTCCTGAAATGTAACTCCTAGTTTCATAAGAGTGGCACTTGCCTGTAAAGTTGGCAGTGATGTCTTTGCCCAGGAAACAGCTGTGTAGATGACCCAGGTAGGAAAAAACAATTTTAAAAACTACATTATGGAATTCTCAATTATTGCAATATTGAAAATCAAATATAATATAAGATTATATTTTTGAAATTGGAAGAATATTAAATATGAGACTTTTACTAGGATTATTATTTTTGAAAAATATAAGACTTGTATTAATGAAATACTTGCTTCTATATTGAGTAAAAGGTACTGAGACATAATAAGTCTGGAAGGTCCATTGTAACTACTGCAGATAAAAGTTTGGATAAGGATAATTTCATTAAGGAAGAACATTCTCTAGATATGGATTTTAAAGTAGAAAGCCAGCCTTACAGTTATTGAATTACAAGATATTAAAAGGTTAATTTATTTTAGTTGAAAATGCTGGCTCAGACTTTGGGAAAGAATGACAAAACCCTTCCCATCTTGAGAGGATATGTTTGAAAATCTTATGTGTGGGAAAAGTGTATCAAATGGTATAAGCAAAGGGGGGTACTGAGGTCAAAATCACATATCGTTTATTACTCCGTCTCACCCCACTCTACTAATTCCTTGTACTTTATCATGGAGAAAGCTTAAATGAATTGAGCTTAAAATGCATCTTTTCATCAAGAACTGGGGAAGAGAACAAAAGCTTCCCAATAATAACCAAGTTGAAGGGTGAGCAGGGAAGCATCATTTCTGTTTTCCTACTTTAACTATTTCTCATTGTATGGTTGTGTCTCAGTTCTATTATTTTATTATGTAGCTACTGCCTCTGTACAAGAGTGAATGCAAGAAAAGAAACTTAAACTGTAGGTTTCTCTAACCCAAAGCACAAAATACAATACTTTCTTCCAGGATGGCAGTATCCAGTAACTTGATGTTCTCTCAAAGTTAAAGGCACCTATCAAGATTTTCCTATAAAGACATGGTATTCTCCATATGATTGCATTCTTTATTTTTAGCTTAAAATTATCTCAAATATTATTAACAAACGCATGAATTTAACAAAGTTGGTATTGGGTATGAAAAACTTCACACATGTTTATAAAATTCACTAGCTTACATGCAGCCAACACACAAAAAAATACCAAAACAAAAAGTTAAACTAGATAATTTTGTGAAAAACTATCAAATTTAAATTAAACTTCTTTGGAATTCATTTTTAAGAATTTTTTAATCTGTAAATTCCCTGCTTGGGAACTAAACACATTTGTTGAAAATCTGCCTAGGATATAGTTAAGCTCGTTCTAGTCTTAGATGATAGGGTTTATGAATGCAGCACCAGGGAGTAAAACACGGTGTGAGAAGAGTTTTAGGAGAAGCTTTATTTGCAATGGGACCTAAGACAGTAGTCACCCCAGCAGTTATAGACACAAAGAGTTGACGAATCTGTGGTAGATGTGGATAAGGATTTGTCCTGGGTTTTGTTACTGGTTTCCACAGAACTCATCCTAAGCACCTTTGGAAATGTATAAATATGTGACATAAACAAAAAGGCAGAATATACTAAAACAAGGCAAGCACTCATACCCAGGACCAAGCTTCAGAAAACCTAATATTTGAAGAGGATATCTGAAAAATCTGAGGTGAATCACAGAAATATTGGTGGATCACATCTGACTATGTGAAGGAAAACCTGAATATTGTCCCAGGATGATAGAAAGGCATCTAACAAATAAATAATAATCAACATGCATCTAATAAAGTCACAGTGTCTTTATTACTATGAAAACAGAGAACTCAAAAG
This sequence comes from Cabassous unicinctus, assembly GCA_029593785.1. Taxonomy (NCBI): domain Eukaryota; kingdom Metazoa; phylum Chordata; class Mammalia; order Cingulata; family Chlamyphoridae; genus Cabassous; species Cabassous unicinctus. Next base: position 59,647 of record JAQZBX010000635.1, on the reverse strand, counting down.
ATGATTCTGGTGGGCAAAATATATGCCAAAAATTTGCTACCTGAGGTTTCCTGAACTTTTGAAAACACAATTTAATGGAATTTATATATTATCACTGCTCAATTTTTGGCTGATTTTTGTGACTCTTTAAACTCTTAACAATAATGAAGACACAATGAAACTTCTATTAAGTGACATATATTCAAATATATACATATATATTTACCATAATTAGAAATTAAAAGGGATAGAAGTTTAAATAATTTTTTAATTTATTAAACCTAATGAATCCTATAAACATTAATAAACACATTTTGTCCAAAATTTGTTCATTTCTTAAACTGGGCATAATGACACATTGTTTTGGATTTTTGAAAATCTCTTTAAATCTAGCATGTTAAGAAAGAGCTGGAATTTTCTACCTGTGTCTTTATTCATTCTTTATAGAAGAAAGAGCCTCACACAGACATATTGCCAAAAAATGGAAGGAGTATTTGATTAGCACTTTTAGATAATCATTAAAACTTCCTTGTAATATTGAAATTCTACCAAAAAATCAACAAGTGGTTATTTATAAAGAATAATTGCAGATTATATTCTGAAAATATAAAAAGAACTTTCATATTATACTATATTTAAATTCTTTGAATTAAAAACATTGAATTTTTTCATACCCATGGATGATTTTGTAACACTGTATATTGGTCATCAAGAAAAAATTGATTTATGTATTTGGTGAACTTTCAAATATGAAAAATTTCTTACACAATAAAAATGTGAAACACATTCATTTATTTCACTAACCATTCTAGCAAATAAGTCTTTCATTACTGTTAGGTCCTAAGGTTATGTGGAGGACAATTTTCTAAAATTCTAATTTCACTGAAACCAAATTTTATCACTTACAACAAATTTTGGAATTTTTAATTTTCATTTATTTTCATAGATGGAGCCTATCTTTCAGTAACCTACTATTTCATTATTGATTTTCATATTCAACTTCACTCTCTTTAATTCCTGGTATATCTCAGTGGAACTTAATCTGGTAGATCTTTCAAAGAAAATAAAACTTTTTACATTTCTTACTTTTTCCTTTTCTTTATCATTTATTTATACTATTCTACTTACTGGAAGATCACTTTATTTTCATGGTTTCTTCAGTTAGAGATGATGGACATTGACTTTAGCCTTTCCTCCTTTTCTAGTACAGGCACTTACAATTTTAAACTTCTCTCTATGCACTGTTTTTTAAAATTCTACCAATTTTTATGTGTTATTTTTTCACATCATTCAATTCAAAATATTTTTGAACATCAATTGTGATAATTTTTTTTACTTAAAGATTGCTTAATTATATGCTGTAATTTAACACTTCTATAGTATTGATTTCTAATTTCATTCCATATTGTTCAGAAAGCATATTGCAGAAAATTAAGTCCTTTTAAACTCATGAAGAAGTGATTAATGACTCAGTATGTGGTTCAATTCATATATTGTCAAGGGAAAGGCAATTCCAAATATAATAATATATTAATATACAACTCAGAATATCATCATTAGCAATACACAATGATGGCGATTTTGTTCAACCTAACTTTTCATGCATTTTATAAACATTTGGTTACAAATGTTATACTATTTCACAAAGTGTCGAGTAGTTTCTAACAAAATTAAACAGCTCCTCTGAGTCCTGTCTTCATTATGTATACAAGAAAACTAAGTATAATCATCCAATAGAAATTTGTAGGATAATATTTACAGCAGCTTTCTTCACACTAAATAAAAAGTGGTAAATGTGCAGGTGTCCAACCAAGAGAAAAGGATAAACATCCATGAAGTATTTACACTTAATAATATTATTAAAATTTTAAACAGGGACTATGGATTCACCCCAACAATGTGGATGAATCTGAAAATATTCATTCATTAGAGTTTTAAAATGCCTTACACAAAGGAAAGGCAATTAAATGATGTCATTTATAATAATGTTTAAAACAAGAAAAACTAATTCAAGGTCATATAAATGAATAGACTAGTTATTGTGTGTTGGTGAAGAGGGCGATATGAAGACTCTTTAGGAAAGCCCGAGGGAGCATTCTGGGATGATGGTAATATGCTTTATTTTATTTCACCATTTTTGTTTGTTTGTTTGTTTTGTTTTTTGACAATTCTCTTTTTTAATGCAAATGTTCATAAACGCCTTTACTCATAAGACTAGAAAGCTGGAAACATGAAAACCTCCACCCCCGGTAAAGCAAAACACTAACTGTGGTCCATCCAGTGTAGAGCGCCTCCAGGCAATCAAAGGGATGAACTACTGATCCTGGCAACAGATGCAGGAGATCCCTAAATCAACTCAGCTGAGGAAGTCAGTCAGATGCAAAACGTAGGAACTGTGTGAGCCCATGTATAGGAAGCCCTGAGGAGAGGAAACTCATCCACGGTTGCAGATGGCAGTTAGTGGGTGCCTTGGGGAGCCGCCTGAGCTCGTGGAGTTGCTCTTTCCCTGGTCATGGGGGAGACTTGTAGGTAGGTACTGGCCAAGCCTCAGGATCTGCACCCTTAAACAGATGTGTCACGCTGCACAGAGATGACATGTCAGCGAAGCTGAGGCCTGGGTCCCCATGGGGTTGGGGTAGAAGCCACACCCACAGAGCCCACTGAGCCTCTGCTCACCCAGTCTCCCCAGCCCCCGTCTCCCTAGCCCTGCCCAGCAGGGTCCTTCCTGCGCCCAGCCCTCTCAGGCCAGAGGCCCAGCAAGCTGGGGCAGCCCCTCCTGCCGGAGCTCCAGCCCCCATCTCCTCACCCAGATGAAGCCCCAGGTGGGTCAGCTTCTTCCCATACCTCGGCACCCGCTTTCCAACCCCAAACGCTGACCCTCTCCCTCCTCCCTCAGGGCCAAATGGTCCAGATGTGAGGGTGTCTTGGAAACACGAGGCGGGAGAGTGCCAGGGCCTTGTCCGGGGTCTTCCAGACGCGAATGGGACTCAACTGCCAGAAAGTCAGACCCAAGAGCGAGGCTGGGATGGGGTCTCCGATGCTGAGGGAGTCCTGGGGGGCAGGCTCCAGCAGCGGACACAAGTCGCCCAGGCCCAGACCACACCCCATCCAGGACTGGGACCTCTTGCCGGGAGCGGGCCAAGAGAGGGGCGCCCACTGTTCCCGGGGACCGCCACGAGGAAGGAGGAAACATCATCATGTGGATTCTCTCTTCACGTCGACTAGACAATTTCCCTGCCCAGGGTAAAATGAAATAAACACTCAGCCGAGCTTGCAAGTTTAAAGCCCGCCTCCTTCCACCCTCTGCCTCCATTGTGAGCATATATAAAGGGACTCTGAGAGCACCTGGCAAAGGACAGGCCTCCGCGGCCATATCTCCGCATCTCCAGCACAGCACTCGGTATCTGCCCACTGCAGAAAGACGACTTAAGACTCCGTGGGCACTTGGAAATTACGTTCTGTTACAAGGGTCTGTTCTCTCCGCCCTCGACTGCTCCTGTAAGAGTCTCTTCAGCTTACAGGTCCCAAAGGCACCTGCTGCAGCAGGAGGGCCACCAAGGGGGCCTGCAGGAGGACCTCGGGGGCTCTCGGCACATGACAGGACAGGCCCGCAGACCACCCTTCAGACACCCGACACGGCCCCGCAGTCTGCCCAGCAGCTCTTACACTGGCTCTACCCCTGCCATGGCCGCCCCAGGCCGGGCCGCCTCCCTCTCTGAGCACCTGAACGAGGGGGGGTCGACTCAGCTCGTGGCAGGAGGAGGTGAGGTGACAGCACTGCATTTGCCCTCGGTGCAGGCCCTGCCCCAGCGTCAGAGGACAGCGAGTCTGCCCAGGACGCATGCTCCCCACCGGCGCCACTGCTGGGATGGGACCGGGCTGCGTCCCAAACCCGACCCCCAGTCACTGCAAAGCTAGTCCACTGGACCCCGGCAGAGGGGGCAGTATAGGCTTGTGGCCAGCCCCTCAGGGCCGCCACGGCTCAAAACCCGGGACGTGCCCCTCGCCTCCAGGTCCCTGCAGGAGCGGGATTCTGCCAGCTTAGCCTCCGTGAGGTCCCGGTGCCCAGCCTGCTCCCCAACTTGGGGAGGGTCCCCACCCTGCTCTCTTCCAGCTGGGGGACAGAAGCAAGGGAGTTGATGCAGATTCAGAGTCGGCCCAGTCGTAGTCCCAGGACACACAGGAAGGACTCGTTGGCCTAAAAGGACACACAGGAGAGCAGAACCGCAGCGTGGGAAGAGAGGCCAGCTGTGCTGACAGTAGCCAAGAACTCAAGTAGCAGACATTCCAAAAGCGGGGCAAACCTGGCTCTGTAATGGAGGTGTTACATGACGTTCAACTAAGCCTCTTAATTACCTGTGCCCAGACGACTGCTGAGAAGCGTCTACAACCCCAGAGCAAAGAGGAAGGGAAGCAGGGCAAGGAGAAAGCAGGACATGAACCATGGGGGGGACAGAGGAGGGAAGGACAGAAGGGGGAGATGTTGGAGTCAGGCGGCCTCACGGCAAGGCATCTTTCCCAGCAGCGAGGGGTGTGTGGAGGCGCAGGGCCAGGGCTGCATCTTAGAAAGAGGCATCCCGCCGCAGTGGACACCAGAGGCTCAGTGGGAAAACGGGGCCAGCCACGAGTCTCTGGAAGGTAGAGCAGCAGGTGGGCAAATGGCTCACTCCCCGGGAAGGTGCCCCTCGCCTGGGGTGACCCCTGAGGGCCACATGCAAGCTCCTGAGGCCCCTGAGGCCCCTTCAGGCCCTTCAGGGGAAGAAAGCACTGTGGTTGTTTAGCAATGTCAATCCCTGCCAAGGTTCAGGGAGTGCTGGCACATGCAGGGAATTTCTCATCACCCCATTCATTCCACCATACCCCATCATCACCCATCCTCACCCCATCACCCCATCACCTCATCATCACCCATCAATCATCTTCACCCATTATTACCCACCATCACCACATCATCATCCACCATCACCCATCATCATGCACCATCACTCCATCACCACCCTATTACCATCTCATCACCCCACTGTCGCTCCACCATCCCATCACCCTACCATCACTCTATTATCATCCCATCACCCCACCATTACCCACCCTAATGTCATTACTCTATCACCCCATCATCTTCCACCAACCATCTTCACTCATCAATACCCATCATCACGCCATCATCACCCCACCATCACCAATCATCATACACCATCATTCCATCACCACCCCATCACCACATCATCACACCATCACCTCATCACCCCACCATCACCCATCACCCACCATCACTCACCATCACCCACCATCACCCACAATCATCACCCCATCATCACTCCACCATCACCTACCATCACCTCTCATCACCCACTTTCACCCACCACCTCCCACTTTCACCCGTCATCATCCCATCCCTCGACGCAACCCCCAGTCTCCTTGCGAGTTTGTCTGGCTCACGCAGCACGCACAGCCGAGCCACGGCTGCAGGCTTTAAAGAACCGACCACTGCCCTTGTGCCAAACCAAGCAAAAGAGGGAGTGCCTGAGGCTGAAGACGGGTTTTGCTCTCCAGCACAAGCAGTGCCTTATTCCCAGCCAATCCCAGCCACTGCCAAGAGGAAGCCCCAACCCCAACTCTGCCGAGGGAAACGCAACACCCCACAGCCCACGCCCTGATAGAGATGAGGACCCGGCCCTCCTCTCAGCCACGCTAGCCCGCGTGGTTCCGGAGGCTTCCAGTCCTTGCTAGCGGGTCCTGAGGGCTCAGCGGGCTGGCAGCACAGCCCTCTGTCCAGCTGGAGGCTCTGAATGCCTGCTCAAAACGTTCTGCTGACTCCATCGTCCTCGCCGTGCTCAGCGGGGCAGATGCCCCAGTCCTCACCAGGCTTGGCTCAAGCACAGGCGGCGCAGATATGAGCAGGTGTCTTGAGGAGAGTCTTGGCCCCGCCCACGGCAACCCTGTACTTCAAGGACCACACCAGTACCCAGACGCAGGCTCCTTGGCAGTCTCCACAGCAATGTTGACCTCGTCACCGAGCAGCTGGGACCCAACGAACGGAGCCACCACTTAACGTCCTCTGTCGGCTCCTCGGGGTGCAACCCCGGTGCAGGCTGTCCCCGTCCGGGCTCCCCCGACACGCTGCATCCCCAGACATCAGGTCCACACTGACCTACATCAGCCTCCCAAAAGGAGGACTCCAACAGACCAAGAACCCTGGGAAAACAGCCCCAGTGAGAAGGACCCTGCCCTGCCTCGGGAGCGCCAACAGGTCCCTAAAGTATCCCTGGACACCCCTTCCCTCGCAGGCCTGTCTGCCCAGCTTGCCATCTCAGGGCTGGACCAGCCGCTTCCCAGATCTCCTCGGATATCAAACTGCAGATTTGAAACCCAGGTCACGAAAGCAACTTAGTAAGTCACAACAAGCAGTTTCTTGGATGGAAAAGATGGGACAGGATAAGATGGGGCAGAGCAGAACAAAATAGGCCAGGATAGAAAAACGTCACAGTGATATGGACAATTCTCTCTTCAAGTCATTTGCCCATTTTGTAAAATGGTAGTTTGTCTTTTTATTGTTGAGTTGTATGATCTCTTGACATATCATGGATATTAAACCTTTATCAGATATGTGATTACCAAATATTTTCTCCCACTGTGAGGGCAGCCTTTTCACCCTTACGACAAAGTCCTTTGAGGTGCAAAGGTGTTTAATTTTGAGGAGATCCCATTTATCTATTTTTCTTTTGTGGCTCATGCTTTGGGTGTAAAATTTATGCAACTACCGCCTACCACAAGATCTTGAAGATGCTTTCCTACAGTTTCTTCTAGAGTTTTATGTTTGTCGCTTTTATATTTAGGTCTTTGATTCTTTTTTATTTCATTTTTGTATAAGCTGTGAGATAGGGGTCCACTTTCTTTCTTTTGGATATCACTATTTAGTCCTCCCAGTGCTATTTGTTGAATACATTTTTCTGGCACAGCAGGGAGTGTTGAGTGCCTTGTCAAAAATTACTAGATTGTAGATGTGAGAGTCTATTTCTGAGTTCTAGATTCAGTTCTTTTTTTTTCCTTTTAGATTCAGTTCTATTGGTCAATATGTCTGTCTTTATGCCAGTACCATGCTGTTTTACCTCTGTAGCTAAGTAATATGCTTTAAAGTCCAGAACTGAGAGTCCTCCAACTTTGTTCTTTTTAAAGATCTTTTATCTCTTTGGGGCCCCTTAGCCTTTCAAATAATAAATTTGATAATTGTTTTTTGCTTTTTATTCCATTTCTGATAAAAAGTTTGTTAAGATTTTTATTGGGATTGCATTGAATCTGTAAATCAATTTGGGTAAAATTGATATCCTAATGATATTTAGCTTCCAAGCCGTGAACATGGAATGTCCTTCCATTTATTTGTCTTCTTCAGTTTCTTTTAGCAAGGTGTTGCAGTTTTCTGAATACAGGACATTTTGTCCTCAGTTAAGATTATTCCTAAATATTTGATTATTTTAGTGGCTATTACAAATGGAATTGTAAAAATTTCCTCCTCAGATTGCAAAGCAGTAGTGTACAGAAACACTGCTGATTTTTGCATATTGCTCTTGTATCTTGCCACTTTGCTGAACTCGGCCCTTAGTTCTAGTAGCTTTGTTGTGTATTTTACAGGAGATTCTAGATATAGAATCATATCATCAGTGAATAGTGAAAGTTTTACTTTTTCCTTTCATATTTGGGTGCCTTTTATTTCTTCATCTAGCCTAATTGGTCTAGCTAGAACCTCTAGCAGAATATTGAATAACAATGGTGATAGTGAACATCCTCGTCTTTTTCCTGATGTCAGCGGGAAAGCTTTCAGTCTTTCACACTGAGTACAATGCTAGCTGTAGGTTTTTCCATATGCATTTTACCAAATTGAAAATTTTTTCTTTTATTACTATCTTTTAGAATGTTTTTTTTTTATCAAGAAAGAGTGCTGTATTTGTCATATTTTTTTTCTGCATCACTCAGGAGGATCATGTGGTTTTTCTTCTTCAAATTATCAATGTGGTTTATTACACTAATTGATTTTCTCATGTCAAATCATTCTTGCATACTTGGGATAAAACCCACTTGATCTTAGTGTATAATTATTTTAATATGCTTTTGGAATCTGTTTGCAAGTACTTTGTTTATTTTTGCATCTATATTCATTAGAGATATTGGTCTGTAGTTAGCATCATGTTGGCTTCATAGGATGGGTTTGGCAGAGTTCTTTCCTGTTCAATTTTTTGAAGAGCTTGAGCAAGTTTAGTATTAGGTCGTCATTGAATGATTGGTAGAATTCAACTGTGAAGCCATCTGGCTTTGGACTTTTCATCTCTGAGAGGTTTTTGATGACTGTTTCAATTTCTTCACCTGTGATTAGTTTGTTGAGGTCTTCTATTTCTTCTAAGGTCAGAGAAGGTGGTTCTTGTGTTTCTAGAAATTTGTCCATCTTCTCTACATTGGCTAGTTTTTTGGCATACAGTGGTTAATAATATCCTTTTTTGGTCTCTGTTATTTATGTGGGGTCACTGGCAATGTCCCCTATCTCATTTCTGATTTTATTTTTTTGTAACTTTTCTCTCTCTCTCTCTCTTTTTTGGTCAGTCTAGCAAAAGGTTTGTAAATTTTGTTGATTTTCTCAAATAACTGACTTTTGATATTGTTTCTCTCTATTGTTTTTTGGTCTTGATTTCATTTATTTCTCCTCTGATCTCTTTATTATTTCATTCAGCTTGGTTTGGGATTAGCTTGCTATTCTTTTTCTAGTTCTTCCAGGTGTGCAGATAGATCTTCAATTTTATCTCTTTCTTCCTTTTTAATGTAAACATTGATAGCTATAAAATTCCCTCCCATCATTGCCTTTGAAGTGTCCCATAGGTTTTGAAATGTTGTATTTTCATCTTCATTCATCAAAAGGTATTTCCTGAATTCTCTTGCATTTCTTCTTTGACCCACTGGTTACTTAAGAGTGTGCTTTTTATTCTCCATATATTTATGAATTTTCCCTTTTTCTTTTCATTCTTGATTTCCAGCTTCATTCCATTATGACCAGAGAAAGTGTTTTGTATAATTTCAGTCTTTTTCAATTAATTGAGACCTCTTGTGACCCAACATATGGTCTATCTTTGAGAAGGATCCATGATCACTTGAAAAAAGAAAGTTTAACCTCCTGCTTTGGATTGCAATGCCCTATAGATGACTGTTAGGTATAGCTCATTTATCATATTATTAAAGTTTTCTGTTTATTTATTTATTCTCTGTCTAGATGTTCTATCCAATACTGAGAATGGCATATTGAAGTCTCCAACTATTATTGTAGAGGCATCTATTTCTCCCTTCCATTTTGACAGTTTATGCCTCATTTATCTTGAGGCACTCAGGTTAAGTGCATAAATATTTAGTATAATTACTTCTTTTAATTGAATTGCTCCTTTTATTCATAAAATGACCTCTTCATTCTTTATAACAGGTTTGTATTTGAAATCTATTTTGACCTATATTAGTAATGCTACTCCAGTTCTCTTTTGTTTACTATTTGCATGAAATATCTTTTTCCAGCCTTTCACTTTTAAAGTGCTTGTGTCCTTACCTCTGATGTGCACCTCTTGTAGACAATATATAAATGGCTCATTTTTTAATATTTTATTGAAGTATATCATTCAGACATAAATAATAATTGTATATTAAATGTGAACTTAAAAAAATGCATAAGCTCATAATTTTTTTATCCTTTCTATCAGTCTTTGTCTTTTCATTGGGGAGTTTAAATGATTAACATTCAATATTATTACTGTAAAGGTATTACTTACTTCATCCATTTTGTCCTTCAGCTCTCTGTTGTCATATTTTTATATTGTTTGTCTTCTTACCCTTTTCTTTACCTTTCCTAATAATCTTAATTTCTATTATCATCTCCAAATCCATTTCCCTTGTTGTATTAGCCAGCCAAAGGTATGCTGATGCAAAGTACCAGAACTCTATTGGCTTTTATAAAGGACATTTATTTGGGGTAGAAGCTTGCAGTCACAAGGCCATAAAGTGTATGTTACTTCCCTCACCAAAGTCTGTTGCAACATGCTGGAGCAAGATGGCTGCCAGTCATGGCAAGTGTTCAGCCTTCCTCTTCCTCCTAAGGCTCTGTGGTCCCAGCTCTTTCCATTCTCAGGTGTAGGCTAGCATAAGGCTTGTCTTTTTCCCTGGGGCTCATTTCTTTCTCGGCTTTCAAAGCTGTTCAAAGCTCTGGTCTTTTCAGCTCCAAGTTTTCAAGTAAATGACTTGACTGTCTCCCTCAGACTCCAGCATCAAATCTCCAACTCTCCTTTGCCATGTTGTTTTCTCTATGAGTCCCCGCTTACCACGGGGGCAGGAACTCAACATAGTACTGACATGGTCGAATAAAATGCTTAATGATAATTTAATCAAGTAAAGGTGAAACATCTGAATTTAATAAAATCTAATATGCCCAGAGGAACACTATATTTTAAAAACACATTCCAAAATCTATTATTGGAATTCATGAACAATATCAAACTGCCAAAATTTCTTTTGCCATTCAGGATTCAGCACTCCTTTTAGTATCTCATGCAATTCTCATCTTTTGGTAACATATTATATCAGTTTCTGTTTGTCTGTGAAGACTTTGAACTCACCATCATTTTTGAAGGACTGTTTTTCCAGATACAGATTTCTTGGCTGGTAGTTTTTCTCTTTCAATACCTTAAATACACGACATCATTTCTTCTCACATCCATACTTTCTGATGTGAGTTTAACACTTTATCTTATTGAGTTTTCCTTGTATGTTATGATTTGCTTTTCTCTTGCTGCTTTCAGAATCCTCTCTTTATCTTTGATATTGTCATTCTGAATAGAAGACATCTTGGGATAGGTCTATTTGGATTTATTCTGTTTTGGATGCATTGTCCTTCTTGCTATTGATATTTTTGTCTTTCATAAGTGTTGGGAAGTTTTTAGTCATTATTTCCTCAATTATTCTTTCTGAAAAGACTCTCAAACCCACCCCCCTTGGGTAGAACTGTCTGCTCAACAAATGGTCCTGGGAGAACTAGATATCCATAGCCAAAAGAAAGAAAGAGGTCCCCTATTTCACATCTAATACAAAAATTAAACCAAATTGGATAAAAGACCAAAATATAAAAGAGAGAATAATGAGACTCCTAGGAGAAAATGTAGAAAAACATCATCAAGACCTGGTGGTAGGTGGGTGTTTCTTAAACTTTACACTGATAGCATGTGCAATGAAAGAAAACATGAATTAATGTGATCTCCTCAAACTTACACATGTTTATGCTTCAAAGAATTGTGTTAGGAAAGTGATACAGCAGTCCAATCAATGGGAGAAAATATTTGGAAATCAATGGCCTATAAGTTATGGTTTGATTTCCATGCTATATAAAAAGATCATACCACTCAACAATAAAAGAGTAAGCAACCCAATTAAAAGATGGGCCCAATACTTAAATAGTCATTTCTCTGAACATGAACTACAAATAGCAAAAAAGCACAAGAAAAAATGTTCACTATCACTAGCTATTAGGAAAATACAAATCAAAACTACAAGAAGATATCATCTCATACCTCGTAGAATGGCCATAATTAAAAAACAACCAAACAAACAAAAAAACAGAAAACAACAAGTGCTAGTGAGTATGTGGAGAAATATGTACACTCCTTCACTGTTGGTGGGAATGTAGAATGCTGCAGCCTCTGTGGAAGACAGTTTGGTGGTTCCTCAGGAAGCTAAATATAGAACTATCATATGATCTGGCAATCCCTGTAGTAGGAATATATGCAGAAGGACTGAAAACAGTGTCAAAGACACATTTGCACACAGATGTTCATAGATGCATTATTCACTATTGCCAAATGATAGAAACAACCCAAATATCTATCAACCAATGAATGGACAAACAAAATATGGTACACATGTATGATGGTATACTATGAGCTTGTAAGAAGAAGTGAAATAGGCACACATATGATAATATGTGTTTTATAAAGACATAAATAAATGAAAGAATATTCCATGTTCAAATATTTGAAGACTAAAATTGTTAAGGTGTCAACTCTACCCAAAGCTTTTTAGAGATTCAATGCAATCCAAATCAAAATTCCATCAGATATCTTCACATAAATGGAAAAGCCAATAAACAAATTTGTGCATGAGGTATAGGGTCCAAATAACCAAAAACATCTTGAAGAATAAGGGTTTTAGAGCACTAACAGTTCCCAATTAAAATTTATTATGACTACAGTAATCAAAATATCACTACACTGGTACAAGGGCAGACATATAGAATATTAGAATTGAATGGGAGTTCACAGTAGACCTTCATGTCTATGGCCAACAATGATGAAAGAATAGTCTCTTCAGTATATGGTATTGGGAAAATTGGCTAGCTATATGCAAAAGAATGAATGTGGAACTCTACCTCTAACCACATACAAATATTCACTTACAATGGAACAAATACCTAAGTATAAGAACTAAAACTATAAAATCTCTTGGAGATTTTACTATGTATACCAAATGCTTATTTAAAAAAAAAACATTAATCCATTCCTGCAGTTGTGAATCCATTTTAGAAAGGAACTTTTAGGTTAAGGTGTAGTCAATTGAATAAATTTGGACTGTAATACAATTACTTCCATCTTTTATAAGAAGAATGAAATTTTGATACATAGGGAAAGGCAACATAGAGGATGCAAATCAATGAGACCAGGAATAAAAAGGAGGATGACCATGCCATGAGCACTGTCATATGACAGAAAAGTCAAGGTGAAGGGTCCCTGGCAGCCAGAACAAGAACACCCCAGTCTTTGGGGAGAAAGAATCAACTTTCTAATGCCTTGATTTTGGACTTGTGCCAGCCTCAAAACAGTGAGCAAATAAAATCTTGCTGTTTAATCCAAACCATTTTATAGTATTTGCTTTAGCAGGCAGGAAACTAAGACAAACTCTTAGAGGGAAATATAGGGTAATCTTTATATTTATACTGAAAACCAAATGAAAAAGAAAAAAAATAGATAAATGGGAATTCAGCAAAATTAAGAAAAAAATGTTCATCAAAGTACTTTATCATGAATGTAAAGCAAACCTACAGAATGGTAAAAATATTTAGAAATTATTGAGATTATATAAAGAAATCTTAAAATTCGACAACAAAGACGTACAACCTAATTAAATTAAAGAGCAAAATTAGCATAGACTTTTCTCCAAAGAAAATAGATAAATACTCAATAAACACAAGAAAAGATGCAAAACCGCAATATCATTAGGAAAATGTAAATCAAATGAACAATGAGATACCATTTCATAGCCACTAGCATGCCTACTACGAAAAACAGAAAATAACCAATGTTAGAGAAGATGTGGAGAAATTTTACACTTGTTCATTGGTGAGAAAGGATGCTGGTTCACCTGCTGTGGAAATGAAAGTTTCCACAGGTTTATCACTTGGCAATCCCACTTCCAGATAAATTCCCTAAAGAATTGAAATCAGGGGTTTCAACAGATATTTTCACATCAATGTTCATAGTGACACTATTCAAAATTGGCAAAAATGGAAGCAACCCAAATGTCCATCATCACATGGAGGTGTAAGAAAAAGGTAGTAAATACGCAAAAAGGAATATTATTCTTTCACAAAAAGAAATTAAGTACTCATACATGCAAAAAAATTCACGAGTTTGAAGACATCATGTTGATTAAAATAAGCAAAAGCCAAAAAAATAAATATTCTATGATATCACTGGTTAAAAAATTAGAATATGCAAATTAATAAAGTCAGAGATTACAATACAGGTTACCATATCCTGGGTTAGGGGTAGGAAATGGGGAGTTAATGCTTAATTGATACAGAGTTTCTCTCTGGGATGATGGAAAAGTTTTGGTAATGGACAGTGATGATGGTATCACAAAAATATGATTATTATCACCACTGAACAGGGGCAATTGGAACAGTGGTCACTTGTATCATCTTAACCACCCAGTAAAGTTTTGTTTATTAATAAAACTACCTGCTTAAATTGTTTCTCTACTTTGAAAAATGCAGAAATTAGAATAAACCACACATATTTGAAAACAGAGAAAAACAATTAGCCCTAAATATTTTAAATATTCTAGTAAATAATAGAAGTTATATGGATATAACCAATAAAAACAAATCAACTTTATTATTATTAATATTGATTAAAATTGTCATGAAAATGTAAAATATTGTAAACAAAAAAGGATTATTTATATAAACAAAATATTCATAAAATAAAAGTTCTATTTTGTTAAATAAGTTAAAGTTAGTATGCATTTTATTAATGAGGGGATTTCAAGAACTTATAAATAGAAGGGAGAGATCTGGGCAAAATGTTAGCCTTTCAATTAATATTAGAAATCATGCCTGAAGGAGAAAGGATGCTTTGTGGAGGAGGAAATTTAGGTGGAATGCTTTCTTTAGATACTGTGTGCAGGCGAGAAGGTAAAACAGAGTGATAGCAAGGCAATTCTGGATACACACTGACATGAGTAAATTAAATAAATGATGTTACAAAGGAGAAAATAAAGGACTTACATGGATTTCTTATAAAAGAACTAAATTCATAGAATGATGAGGAATGATCTTGTGATCTTATTTGGAATAAAACCATTTTGGTACATCTGCAGAACTATTCATTAACTTTTTTACAGAAACAGTTTCTGGATCATTCTACCATAGATGGGAGATATCAGAAGTCATCCTAGTTCCCTTGTAAGTGAAGAAAATCAGTCACAGCTGTGCAGTGTTCAAAACCACTAGACAATATGGAAAATATCTTATACATCATGTGTTGTTGATGATTTGATATTGAAGAGAAAGAAAATAATCACTGGATATGTTCAGAGTTTTAAAGAAACTCTCCTGCAGACCAGGAGAGAGCTGGGCATCATTCAGGAGGGAGACAGACAGAGACAAAAAGGCTAAAGGTAAACATTGAGTTACTCACCCTTGTGGCTGGAAATGGTACATATACTCCACCATGAACATGAATATCCTCAGTAAAACCCCTGGATTACAATAGCCATCTGAGTGGGTAAAGAATATCTTTCTCCATGGGAGGGAGGGGGTCTGGTAGAGAGTGCAGAGTGGTATTTCTTCAGTGAGTTTGGCCAGCTTTGTATCTCAAAAAAGACTATAGCACTGAAGCAGCCCCAGGAAAGGGGAGGGTTATCTGATCAGGCAAGTACTCACACCCAATTGCCATGGCAGATAGAGGAACTAGGTCTCTGAGGTGACAGGTGGAGATAGGTGCTTAAACAGCCCAGGAGAGAAGGAAGCCAAGAGAGAGAGTTGGCAAACTGTTTGAAGCCCAAATCCCCTGAAGGAAAGGGGCTAGGAGAGCCAGATAAGCTTTCAGAAGCCTACCTAACCTGTGGAGTGGGTGTAGCTCTGTGTAGGAACAATGCTCTCAGATACTAGGTCCCTGGTTAGATTCCAGGTACCTCCTAAGAGAAATTTTCCAGAGAGTGATGCACCAGGTTGTCAAGCATGCAGCTGGCAACTTATGACAGGGAACTTATAGAGTGAGATTTTTTTTTTTAGGTTTTTTGATCTGTTTTTTCATTTTTTTTCATTTTTATATTCATCATTTTATTTGCTAATACATGGTACCTTACCTGTGGAGGGAAGGCTGTGGGGTGATTGATTAACCTCAGCACCTTGAGATGGTTCCTAGGGGCCTAAAAGGAAAGCCTGTGTTTCCCAGGTTGTTTTTTGGTTTTGCTTGCTTGTTTTTTCCTGTCATTGTTTCGTTTTTTTTCTTTTCCTTACTTTTTCTCCTTAGTTTCTTTATCTCTTTTATTTCATTTTTTCTTTCTTTTGTTTCTTTTCTTTCATTTTACCTTTTCTTGTTCGGTCTTCATTTTATTTTTTAATTTTTTTCCCTTCTTCTGTTCTCCATCTTTCCAGTCTTTTATTTTATTCTATTTATTCATTTTTCATTTTTTTATTCCACCTTTTTTATTTTTATTGCTTCTTATTTTTATAATTTTCACTCTTATTTATTTATTTTCCTGGGTCTTTTATGGTTCCTTTTCAATCATTTTTATTATTACTATTATTCTTTTTCTCTTCTTCTCTCTTTCCTTTTCTAATGGCCTTAATATTTTTCAAGGGGCCACAGACAACTACAAGGATATTGAATAAGTGGAAGCAGTTGGCAAAAAGGAAACTTAACACAAAATAAAACAAAATTAAAGACATAGGCAATTTCACCATTATCACAAAATTCTTCCTTACTGATATCTCAAGCTCTTGGGAGTTCCTAGTCTTGCAAGGTCTGCTATTCTTAGTGATTTCTTTGGGACACCTGACTGAGAATATTATGAGTATTGCTATTTCTGTGATGGGCTCACATCTTCACATCCCATGTGTTTCTTTATAGTGAATTTATCCTTGTTAGATTTGGGTTGTATCTCAGTTACTATTCCCAAATCTGTTGTGAATTCTCTGACAGGCAGCAATTTGATTTCTCTCAAAAGAAAATGTGCTGCTCAGATTTCCTATATATATTATTTGGATCCACAGAATTATTTTTCCTTATGTTGATGTCCTATGACCACTGTATTTCCATTTCCCACCCTATGCACTATGAGATCACCATGATACCACATTTGTGCAAACAGGTAGCAGGTGGCTCATGGACTGTTGGGCTAGTCTATTCTGTGATCCACACAAACACCTTGTTCAGGCTTCCCTTCACAGCATCCAATGTGATCCATCTATATTTCTGTGACATCCCTCAAGTTATAATCATCTCATATCCAGTCATACAGTTTTCTGAGTCTATGACACTTGCTGCAAGTTCTTGCCTTGTCTTACTCAGCTTTGTCATCTTATTTACCTCATATGCTAACATCTTTTCAAATGTCCTTTAGATATGTTCTCTGGAAGGCTGGAACAAAACCTTGCCAACCTGCTCTCCCCAAATAGCTAAATTTATTTTATCATTTCTGAATTGCTTGCTTGTTTGGGCCCCATCTCAAATGAATCAACAATCCATACCCTCATCATGGCCCTGTTCTACTCCATGGTTCCTCCTTCATAAACCCCACCACCTTTAAACTGATGAACAGAGAATTAAAAGGGCTTTGAGAAGAATGTTTAGTAGGTATTTCATGTTAACTTCAAGGGTTTTATTTTTAATGGGAAATAATATATTAATAATCAAGGAAAATGCTGTATACAAAATAATACCATAAAATTTAGGTAAAATAAAAATTTCTACACATTTGTGTTTTTTTTTTTAAGAAACAAGGAGATATTTAAATATATTAGCAGTAGTTACTCATTGAGCAGATACTTTCTTCCAATAAAATTAATAATTATTTCTTGTAACGACTTTCTTCAAATGCTAAATAGTTAGGATTAAGTATTGAATTTCTGTTGTCATCTTCATATCTTCATGCTGGTTTAATTGAAGAAAGATCTAGAAAGGTTAAACACTTTGCCATGTTCACACTCCTTTGTTTGGAAAGCTGCAATGAAAACTCAGTTCATTCTGCTTAAAAATATATTCACTATCTTCTCTGTTTTCTCCATCTAATAAAATTGTGTATTTTTTTCATGTTTATTCTATGAACACATATAGATATATATGCTTGAATCTGGGATGTATTTTTCATTATAACTTTCACATTATATCTGTGAGCCTAAAAAGTGTATTATTTGTAGATAATAACATAGAGAAGTCCTTAAACTTGTAAATATATCAATCCATATTCCTATCTATGTGCAACCTAAAATATATCTCAGGTTGCCATGTTAAAGAGATAGCAGTGGGGAGAAAGAAGGCAGGTGGTACTCACACTAGGAAAAAATCAATCTACTGTCTTTTAAACATGCAGACAAAGAATGAAAAGAAAATATTTTAAAATCCCTATCATAGAAGACTAAAAGCTCTAATAAAGATTTGATGCCTAAGATCAATATTAATCATTTTTTGTGACAAAGGATAAGAACATGGTTGTAGAGTAATGTTAAATTGAAGCATGGTCATTCTTGTACATGAGATTATTGTATAACACACTGTGGTGGATTCAAAAGGTCTGGTGCATTACAGGCTGATAATCATGATGGCAGATATGCGAAGAAAACCCAGAGGTTATGCATGCTTATTTCTTCATGAAAGAAATCAATTTGTTTTGCAATAATAAATAATAATAATAATAACTTTTCTAGAATTATTGTTTATGTAATGCTTAAATCTTTATAGTGTTATTTGTTATCATTCCAGGTGCTTGTATGTGTGTGCTTGTGATTATATTAACAAATATAAAAAGCTTTTAATCTTTCCCTGATGTCCAGATATGTAGATAACCTTCAACTATTCTAATAATTAATTTTGAATTGAGTAAGACTATAACAATCATGGTTTAATACCCTAATTGCACAAAATCTACATACATTGTCCGTCATAAAATTCCTATATAAAGCTTAAATAATTTTGAATGTAACTATCAGAGTGTACTTGATAGATTTTGTTAATTCTATTAAATATGATTATGAAATAAATCTCATTAGGTAATTTTTGTTTGCTTACTTCATAGATAACTGAGATTTGTTGAAGTGTAACTAATGTTTTTTGCTGTTCTGAGTACTACAGTTTGCCTGAGAGTACCTACCTCATTTATCCATTTCCTAATCCATGACTATCTAAACTGTTCCAAGCCTTGGCTTATTAAATTATTTCCTTTTCATTAGTGACTTTGACCATTTAAAATCTTATCAGCAATGTGTCAACATTATGCTTTCATGATATCCTTGAAAGAACATGGTAAAACTTTCCATTATTGCTCTTCTTATAATGTGTTTTGGCCTGTGTGTTCATGTTTCATGTTATTAATGAATTATAGATTCTAACAATACCCTTATGAGAATTACTTTTACAATAACAATTTTGTCCACCTTTTTTGGGTTTCTTTCCTTACTCCTTTGATTTGAAAGTGGTTTTTATTAATATCTGTTAACATATGTTTATTCATTTTCCATTTGGAGCAAGGGAAACCATCTCTTATTTTTCCAATCACCTGTAAACTGTGTCTATGTGCCCTTCCTAATTGGGATAACATTTATTTTATCACCAACATATTATCTTGCCAGAATTTTGTTGATTTAGATATTGTTCAGGGAGTTTATTTCACCAATACAAGTTTACAATGATTTCTCCATTTCTATTAATTCTGTAGTTTCATCTTTTGAATTTGGGCTGTTAATCTACCTGCATTCCACCATTTTAAAGCAAGAAAGAAAGTACTTGAGTGAACTTTCTCCCTCTTGCTATTGAATGCTTTGATCACCATCTACGAAAAAATCTACTTCTGAGTTGTTTGGACAAACTCTTTAGCAAGCTATTAAATTGCCTTGAATATATACACTTATTTCAGATCACTGTTTTCTGTTCTTTGGACATATATAATCCAGCATCAGTACTTTACTGTATAGTTTATTAAGTAATTGGTAATATAACTATTTGCTATTTTAATAACATGACTTCAAAATATGCTATCTGCTTTGACCATTATGCAATATTTTTTAACAAATTGATTTTATTGATACACATTAATAAACATACATTTCCTCTAAAGTGTACAATCAATGGTATTTGCTATAATCACATAGTTGTGTTTTCATCACTTCAATCATTATTACAACATTATTATTATTTCAATAATAATAAACTAATAAGCTTCCCCTATTGTCCATAGTTGCTGTTTCTGGCTATTATATCCTAAGTGTAAAATCAATGGCTTTTAGTATAACCACAATGTTATACATTCATCATCTCAAAAAATTTAGAACAATTCATATCTCCAAAATAAAAGACTCCACACCCCTTAGCATTCCTTCCTCAGATCTACATAACCACTAATCTCCTTTCACCTTTATAAATTGATTAATATTTACATTTTATATAAATGAAATCATATGCTATGTAGAACTAAGTGTGTCTCCTTCACTTAGTATAATTTTTTTGTCTGACATTAACATTTTATAGTATTAAATTACATTTGTTCAGCTTCAAAGATAAATGGTCTTATATATGCAATTCTAACCATATTCATATTTCACATAATATATTTAGTTTATAATATAATATGTGTCATTCTTCATTCATTCAACATAATGTCCTCCAGGTTCATCTATGTTTTCATATGTTTCATGGCTTCATTTATTCTTACCATTGCAAAATATTCCATCATGTGTAAACAGCACAATTTGTTTATCCATTCATCAGTTGATCGAAAACTGGATTGTACCAACTTTTCCCTATCATGCATAATGCTGCTATGAACATTGGTGTGCAGATGTTCATTTGTGCCATTGCTCTCAATTCTTCTGGGTATATATCTATTATTGGTACTGCTGGGTTCCATGGCAAGTCTATATTCAAATTCCTTAGGAATGGCCGAACAGTTCTCCACAGTGTCTATAGCATTCTACTTTCCAACCAACAATGAATAAGCATTCCTATCTCTCCACATCCTCTCTAACATTTACAGTTTTCTGACATTTTAATAGCAGCCAGTCTAATAGGTGTGAAATGATATCTCATTGTAGTTTTTATTTGCATTTCCCTAATTGCTAGTAATGTTGAACTTTTTTTCATGTGTTTCTTTGCTGTTTGTATTTCTTCTTTGGACAATTGTCTTTTCAAGTCTCTTGACCATTTTTTAATTAGATGCTTTGTCTTTTTATTGTTGAGTAGTATGATCTCCTTATATGTCATGGATATTAAACCTTTATCAGATATGTGATTGCCAAATATATTCTCCCATTGAGACAGCTGTTTTTTTTACCCTTTTGACAAAGTCCTTTGAGGTGCAAAAGTGTTGAATTTTGAGAAGGTCCATTCCGCCCAGCTTGGAGGGCTTAACAGCCTTGTCAAAAATCACTTGAAGGTAGATGTGACAGTCAATTTCTGAGTTTTCAGTTCAGTTCCCTTGTCAATTTGTCTGTCTTTATGTCAGTACTATGTTTTGTTTGTTTGTTTGTTTGTTTTTAACCTTTGTAGTTATGGAATATGCTTTAAAGTCAGAAAGTGAGAGACTCCATCTTCATTCTTCATTTTTAAGACTTTTTGGCTATTTTGGGCCCCTTACCCTTCCAAATAAATTTGATTATTGGCTTTTTTATTTCTGCAAAAAAAGCTGTTGGGATTTTTTTGAGAATGCGGTCAGTCTGTGAATTAATTTGGGTAGAATTGACATCTTAACAATATTTACTCTTCTAACCCATGAACACAGACTATTCTTCCATTTATTTTAGTCTTCTACAGTTTATTTTAGCAGTGTTTTGTAGTTTTCTGACTACAGATCTTTTATGTCCTTGGTTAATTTTATTCCTAAATATTTAATTGTTTTAGTTGCTATTATAAATGGAATATTTTTATGAGTTCCTCCTCAGTTTACACATCAGTAGTCTATAAAATCGCTACTGATTTTTGCATGTGAAACTTATATCCTGCCACTTTCTTGAACTTGGTTATTAATTCTAGTTACTTTTTTTGTGGATTTTTCAGGATTTTCTAGATATAGGATCATGTCATCAGCAACTAGTGAAAGTTTTACTTCTTCCTTTCCTATTTTGGAGAGTTTTAATTCTTTGTCTAGCCTAATTGAGATTTTCTTCTAGCAAATCTTTAATAATAATGGTTACAGTGGGCATCCTTATCTTGTTCCTGATCTCAGCAGGAAAGCTTTCTGTCATTTATGGTTGACTACAATGCTAGCTGTAGGTTTTTCATGTATGCATTTACCCATATTGAGAAAGCTTCCTTCTATTCCTAACATTTGGAAAGTTTTTATTAAAAAAGGGTGCTGTATTTTGTCAAATGTCTTTTCTGCATCAGTTGAGAAGATCATGTAGTTTTCCTTCTGCAATTTATCAATGTGGCTTATTACACAAATTTATTTTCTTGTGTTGAACCACCTTTGCGTTCCTAGGATAAACCCCACTTGACTGTTCTGTATAATTCTTTTAATTTGCTTCAATGTGCTCTAATTTTAAAGAAATGAACAAAATATGTGAATAAACATTTCTCCAAAGAAGACACACAAATGGAAAATCAGCACATGAAAAGGTGATCAAGATCATTAGCTATTCCACATATGTATATCAAAACCACAATGCGATACCAAATTACACCCAGTAGAATGGCACCTATTTAAAAAAATGGAAAAAATTGAGACAGGTTCATATAGGGAAAAGGGTTGCCATGTTATAGTTAGGAACTGGCAGAGTGCATGACTGTGAAATCCTTCCTGGAAAACCCTTGTTAATAAAAAAGCAGGAAAAAATATGCTGATACACTATCTATGAGGTCTCATTTGGAGCTCTTTCTGGGGTCAAGTGGAAGCCCCAGATAACTCCAAATCAAAGGCCTCACCATCAGCCCCCTGAACAGCTAACTGGTTGGGCAACCAAACAGAACAAAAAAGAGCTTGGGGATTTTCTTGGCAAGATGGCATCAATGTAAGTGGGCATTCACCAACTATCTCAAATAAAAATGGCTGAGAAGGTGCAAAATTCTGCATGAATGAGCTGTTTTGAGAGCCCACAGAGCAAAAGTCTTCAGGACATTGATCTGGAGGGAATTGAACAAAGAAATAAAAAGCCAAAGGGAAAACTAGAACAAAGACAACAACAAGGAAATGGAATAAGAGGAACAACATGTCAAAGAGAAAACTTACCACACATACAAAAACAGCAACTAAACAAAATCTCAGTGTAGAAAGAGAAAGTGTTCAACTGAATAAACTCACCAAGATAAAGCATTGCATAAACACCAACAAAAAATTATAAACCATACTAAGAAACAGGAAGACATGGCCAAGTTGAATGAACAAACTAAAAACAAGGAGGAGTTGCAGAACAAGGAACATCTAATCAGAAATGTCCAAACAATATCATGAACTGACTTAATGAAGTGAAGGAAGAGATTAAAGATATTAAGAGAACACTGGGAGAACATACTGAAGAAATTGTAAACATACATGAAATTTAACGGATATGATGGTGATGAAATGCACAATTCAAGAAATCAAAAACTCACTGGTAGCACATAACAGCACATTTGAACAGGCAGAGGAAAGAAATAGTGATGTGGAAAACAGTACATTTTTAATGAAACAGGTAGTAGAACAGATAGATAAAAAGATAGAAAAAATCCAGCTGGGAGTTAGGGATCTGAATGACAACAGAAAACACTCAAACATACACATTATAGGCATCCCAGAGGGAGAAGAGAAGAGAAAGGGGACAGATGGAGTGTTGGAAGAAATAATAGCTGAAAACTTCCCAACCCGATGGAGGGAGATGGACGTAAATGTACAGGAAGCACATTGCACCCCAAACAATACAAATCACAACAGGCATATGTCAAAACACATACTTGTCAAAATTTTCAATGTCAAGACAAGGAGAGAATACTGAAAGCAGCAAGAGAAAAGAAAAATATCACATACATGGGAAGCTCAGTAAGATTAAGTGCAGATCTCTCATTTGGAACCATGGAGGCAAGAAGGCAGTGGTATGACATAGTCAAAGTGCTAAAAGTAAAAAAAAAAAAACTTCCAGCCAAGAATTCTCTTTCCAGCAAAGATAGCATTTAGAAATGATGGAGAGTTCAAAATATTTACAGATAAACAAAAATTAAAAGGGTGTGCAATAAGAAAACTGACTTCAAGAAATACTAAATGGAGTGCTGCAGATTGAAAGGAAAAAAACAGGAGAGAGAGAATTGGAGGAGAGTGTAAGAAAAATGTAAATAAAAAACAAAAAGAGAAATAACAATATATGACATACATTAACACCCCAAAAATATGGCTAATGTAAGTAATTCCTTACCAGTAAAATACTGAATATTATTGGATTATACTCTCCCATCAAAAGACACAGATTGGCAGAATGGATAACGAAATATGACTATCTATATGTTGTATACAAGAAACTCACCTTAGATGCAGGGATTCAAGGAAGCTGAAAGTGAATGGCTGAAAAACAAGTTTACAAGCAAACAACATCCAAAAAAGTACGGAAGTAACTATACTAAATATCAGACAAAATAGACTTTAAATGCAAACCTATTTTAAGAGACAGAGATGACACTATATATTAGTAAAAGGGGTAATCTTTCAAGAAGAAAGAACAATCATAAAAATTTATTCACCTAACTTAGGTACTTCAAAATAAATGAGGCAAACACTGGAAAGACTATGTGGAGAAATAACTGCTTCTACAATTATAGTGGGGGACTTTTTAAAATATAATTTTTATTTATTTTTAAAATATACTTAGATTGCATAAAATGTCACTTAAAAAAATATAGGGGATTCCCATATGCCCCATTCCCCAGACCTCCCACTTTTCCCCACATTAACAACTTCTTTTATTACTGTGGTACATTCATTTCATTTGATGAAGACATTTTGGAGCATTGCCACTCAGCATCGATTATAGTTTATATTGTAATTTACACTCTCTCCCACTCAATTCTGTAGGTTATGGAAGGATATATAATGGCCTGTGTCTGTCATTGCAATGTCATTCAGGACAATTTCACGTCCTGAAAATGCCCCATATTACACATCTTTTACCCTCTCCATGCCTTCAGCACCACCAGTGGACACTGTCTCCACATCAATGATATAATTTCTTCCGTTGCTAGATCTCAGTCAGTCTTTAGTAGAATACCAGTAAGTCTCCTCTAGTCCACATTTTATTTCACAATCATGAGTATTCTGAGATGGTGTTGTCCATTCCACCTATAATTGAGAGAGGGTTTTGATTCCATAGGACTGAAAGATGGTGCTTTCTTGCTTGTAGTTGTAGACTCTCTCAGGAGTCCCCTATATTCTGTATGTGAATTTGCTGTGACCTAAAACTTCTTTGAAGACAAAATGAAAAAAGTAAGGCACTGGGGAAGAAATGGAAAAAATTGCCACTGTATTTATAGGACAGAAGATATTCAGTGATGAAAGGCAACATGTAAAAAAAAAAAATTAATATTTTTCATTTTTCCAAGTTTTTTATTTTTTATTTTATTTCAGTTTTCCTAAATTATTATGTATTTTATTTCTTATGTTTATATCTAACATTATTATTTCATTTCCCTTTTAATTGAATTTGGTGATATTTTTGGCTTCATTTTTCAAGAAGTTTTGGATCACAGAAGGGATACAACTGTGGCAGGGGAAGACAATTGGTGTGGGGTGTCAGTGATGGGGAATACATGGGAGGAAGTTAACTTGGACATACATATAAGGTATATAAATATGTTCAAATGTTCATGGGGCATTGCCACAGTGTGTAGAATCACACTATAATCAAAAGAGTATTGAATTCCCATCCTGGAGAGCTTTGCCACATTCTCTAATGGAACAGCAACAATCCCCCAAGTAAAAGGGCAATGAGTAGAGAAGGAGGAAGATAGATTGATGGGTCCTGGATAATGATGGGTATGATTATGAGACTTTGTTCCTGAAATTGCAACTTACCCTAGGGATGTAGCATGCATAAGAGTTACCTCCTGATAGCCTCCATGTTGCTCAAATGTGGCCTTTCTCTAAGCCAAACTCAGTTTACAAATACATTTCCTTACCCTCGTTGTGGGATATAACTCCCAGGGATGAGCCACCCTGGCACCAAGGGATTACTATCAAACCCCTGCTGGTGACTCAACTGTGAAAAGACTTTGAATAAAAGGGGGAAAAGATAAAGACAAATGAGTTTGTATGGTTAAGAGACATCTAAGTGAGTGAGCCAGGAGGTCATCAGAGAAGCAATGCTTATGCAATTCTCAGCAGGATCTCATAGACTGCCAAAATAGATACTAAACCAAATAGTGCAACTCCTGAGTGTTCTGGAGACACCCAGAACCTACGGTCATGGCAGAACACTCCAGAGTTTAGTGCCTTGCCAGTGGGCACTACTTTGGAGTTTGTGCTCCCAAGTGTGACAGAGTTGGACTCAGTTGTGACTTCTCTGCACATGCCTCTACTTTCCCTTCTATTCAAAGCTATAGTTGGTGCTGGAGTTGGTAGTTTTATGTCCAAAAGACTTTAATCTCTTGGCTGTCAATGTGCCAGCTGGGCCCTCAGTCTAGGCAGAATTACAAAACCTACTCTCCAGCTGAATAGACTCACCCAGGAAAACTAACAAGGAGGTGAGGATGAACAACCACCACACCAAGGAACCAAAAGAGTCTATAATGGGGGGTCTTTAATACACCATTTTCACCATTAGACAGAACATCTTGACAGAGAATCAATAATGAAACAGAGATTTTGAATAATACATTAGAGGATCTGGAACTAATAGACATATAAAGAAGAGTACACCCAAATAGAGTGGCATATGCTCTCTTCTGTATTGCACATGGCTCATTCTCCAAGACTGACTCTATGCTAGGCCACAGAAAAGCTCCCAATGAATTCAGAAAGGTTGAAATTAAACAAAGCAATTTCTCTGACCACAATGGAATGAAGCTGGAAATCAGTAATGGCCAGAGAAACAGATTAGATACAAAGATATGGAAGTTAAACAACACACCCTTAGACAAACTATGGGTCAAGGATAAAATTACAAAAGACATCAGTAACTACCTTGAAATGAATGAAAATGAGAACACAATATATCAAAACTATGGGATGCAGCAAAACCTGTACTGAGAGGGAAATTCATAGCCATAAATGCATATATCTATAATGAAGAAAAAGCTAAAATTGAAGATCTAACTGCCCACCTAGAGAATTTAGAAGGAAACAACAAACTAACCCCAAAATAAGTAGAAAGAAGGAAATAACAAAGATTAAAACAGAATTAATGAAATAGAAAATAAAAAGCACTAGAAAAAAATAAACAAAACCAAAAGCTTCTTCTTTGAAAAGATCAATAAAATTGACACACCCTTAGCTAAACTAACAAAGAAAAACAGAGAAAAGATGCAATACACAAAATAAGAAATGAGGAAAGGGATATCATTACTGATCCCATAGAAATAATGAGTATCATAAGAAGATACTTTGAAGAATTATATGCCAAGAAGAATGATAATTTAGATTAAATGGATACATTCCCAGAAACACACAAGCACATTACACTGATGAAAGAATAAATTGATGAACTCAACAGACAACTACAAGTAACAAGAATGAATTAGTCATTAAAAACCTCCCAACCAAACAGAGCCCAGGAAGAGATGGCTTCACAGTCAAATTTTACCAAACATTCCAGAAATAACTAACACAAATCCTACTTAATCTCTTTCAAAAAATACAAGGAGCAGAAACATTGCCTAACTCATTCTGATACCAATATTACTCTAATACCAAAGACAAACAAAGAAGTCACAAGAAAAGAAAACTACAGAACAATCTTTCTAATGGACATAGATGCTAAAATCCTAAAAAAAATACTTCCTAATCATATTCAAAAACACATCAAATGAATTATACACCACGATCTAGTGGGTTTCATCCCTGTTATGCAAGGATGGTTCAATATAAGAAAATCAATCATCATAATACATCACATAAACAGATTGAAAGAAAAAAATCACATGATTATTTCTATAGAAGCAGAAAATGCATTTGACAAAATAAAGTACCCTTTCCTGATAAAACACTGAAAATGTTAGGAATAGAAGGAAACTTCCTCAAAATTATAAAGTGCATATATAAAAAACCCACAGCTAATGTCATATACAATGGTGGAATTCTAAAAGCATTCCCTCTAAGATTGGAAACAAGACAAAGATGCCCACTATTACCATTCCTATTTAACTTTGTGTTAGAGGAACTTGCTTGAGCACCTAGGCAAGAAAAAGATAAAAAAA
Organism: Cabassous unicinctus; assembly: GCA_029593785.1. Taxonomy (NCBI): domain Eukaryota; kingdom Metazoa; phylum Chordata; class Mammalia; order Cingulata; family Chlamyphoridae; genus Cabassous; species Cabassous unicinctus. The sequence continues at coordinate 31,793 of JAQZBX010000635.1, read as the reverse complement.
GACATCCAAATTGAAAAGGAAGTCAAAATTTCCCTATTCACAGAGGACATGATCCTATACATAGAAAGCCTTAAGAAATCTACAACAAAGCTTCTAGAGCTTATAAATGAGATCAGTAAATTCACAGATTATAAGATCAATGTACAAAAATCCATAGCATTTCTGTACACCGATAATGAACAATCTGAGGATGTAATCATGAAAAAAAATCCCATATACAATAGCAAGTAAAAGTTTCAAACACCTAGGAATAAATTTATCTAAAATTGTAAGTGACATATACACCGAAATCTACACAGCACTTTTAAAGGAAATCAAAGAATACTTAAATAAATGGAAGAATATACCCTGGGAAGACTAAATATCATTAAGATATCTATCCTAACCAAACTAATGTACAGATTTAAGGCAAATCCATAAAAATCAGCACAGCACTTTTTATGGAATTGGAAAAACTAATTGTGAAATTTATTTTGAAGGGCTATACCCTAAATAGCTGAAGACATATTGAAAAAGAAAAATGAAATTAGAAGAATCACACTACTTGATTTTAAACTATAAAGCTATAGTGGCCAAAAGAACATGGTATTGACACAAGGATAGACATACAAACCAATGGAACTGAATTGAGATTTCTGATATAGATCCTCACATATACAATCGTATGATATTTCACAAGGCAACCAAGCCCACTAAACTGGGAGAAAATGGCCTCGTCAACAAATGTGCTTGGAGAACTGCATATACATATCCAAAAAAATGAGAAAGGAACAACATCTCGCACCTTATACAAAAATTAATTCAAGATGGATCAAAGATCTAAATATAAGAGCCAGCCAAGACCATAATGACCTTGGAAGGTAATGTAGGGAAGCATCTACAGGCCATTTTAATAGGAAATGGTTTCATGAACTTCACACCCAAAGCACGAGCAGCAAAAGAAAAATTAAATAAATGGGACCTCCTCAAAATTAAAAACTTTTGCACTTCAAATAGTTTGTCAACAAAGTGAAAAACAACACACTCAATGGGAGAAAATATTTGGTAACCATAGATCTGGTAAGAACCTAATATCCAGCATATATAAGGAAACCTTATTTCTCAAAAATAAAAAAGACAGAGAACTCATTTTAAAAATGGGCAAGTAATTTGGACAGACACTTTTCCAAAGAAGAAATACAAGTGGCTAAAAAGTACAGGAAAAGATGCTCAACATCACTAGTTATTAGGGAAATGCAAATGAAAACTACAATGAGATACTATTTTGCACCCATTAGATAGGTGGCCATTAAAAAAATGAGGACTACAGTTATTGGAGAGGATGTGGAGGAATGAGAACACTCAACCACTGTCGGTGGGAATGTAAAACATTCCAGCCATTGTGGAGGACAGTTTTGTAAATCCTCAAAAAATTTACTATAAATCTTCCATATGATCCATCAATTCCACTGCTGAGCATATACCCAGAAGAATTGAATGAAAGAACATGAAAAGGTATATGCACACCAATGTCCATAGTGACATTATTCACTATTGTCAAAAGTTGGATTCAACCCAAATGCCCATCAACAGATGAATGGATAAACAAAATGTGGTATATATTTACCATGGAATATTATTCAGCTGTAACAAGGAATATAGCACTAACAAATGGGATAACATGGAACTTGAGGGCCTTAAGTTGAGTGAAGTAAGCCAGATATTGAAGTACAAAGATTACACGATCTGTCTGATATAAATTAAACAAATTAAGAAGAATCTGAGAGCTAGAGTCTGGAAGATAAGTTTACAGGAAATAGAAAGAGGGAAGTTTGTGAGTGAACACCCATATGGGCAAAATCTATGACAAGGTGGAAGTGAGTAGCTGTGCAGTGAATGGATATGACAGGGATGTAGTGGTACTACTGGGTTGGACAGTGCAAGTTTAACAGGGGATAGCATGGAGAAATTAGGTTGGATGGTCCATGGAACTGGGAGGAGGTTTGGGAGAAGATGAAGGTGAACACTGGGGATTGGGGGTATGTGCTTGAAACTACAATTTTGGGAAATCTCTTTGGCAATGTAACAAGTGAGGGTTATTGGTATAGGGTGTTGGATGGGGAGCATTTGGGACAGGGCATACCTGGAACAGTCTTATAGGAATGTGTGAGTTATCATTGTGCCCTAGTGTGTTGTATCAGTATGTGGAGACCCACACAATGAGTGGGAAAGAGTTGGACTCCCATCCTGGGGAGGCTGATATGTTCTCAAACAGAGATGGGTGTCTCTTTGGGGAATGGGTAGTTTCTAAAAGGGGAGGACAGACCAGTGTGTCAAGCCTTCAGTGTTGTTGCAAGTTACTATAAATCTTGTCCTTCAAGGAATGAAGCCTGGTAGTCACCATGGACCCCGAGGGTAAGGGGGAAGGAAGAATAGAATAGATGGAGGAGGGAGTATTTAGTGGGTAATGGAAGTGTTCTGAATGATGTTGTAATGTTGGATACAGGCCATGTTAAATTTCAGCAAAAAATTTATAAAAGTGTGTAGTCTAAAATGTAAACCATAATGTAAACCATTGACCATGGTTGGTAGCTATGTTTCACTTTTTGTACATTAGTTGTAACAAATGTAACATCCACTCATAAAAAGGTTACTAATATGGGAAGGGGGAAAAGGAAGTGGATGTTGGGTATATGGGAGTACTGTGTAATCTATATGTGACTTTACTGTGACCTAAGACTTCTTTGAAGACAGAATGAAAAAAAAGTAAGACACTGGGAAATAAATGAAAGAAAATGTCACTGTACATACAGGAAAACAGATTTTACAGTGATGAAAGGCAAAATGTCAAAAAAATTAATATTTTTCATTATTTTTTTAATAGTTATTTTTTTATTTTTTTAAAAGATACTTAGATAACATAAATTTTACACAAAAATGATAAGGATTCCCATATGCCTCACCTCCCACACCTCCCACAGCCTCCCACATAAACGTCTTTCATTACTGTGGCACATCACCTGCAATGGTTACACACATCCTGGGGCTTTGCAACGAAGCATGGACCATAGTTTACATTGTAGACCACACTCTCTCCCACACTGTTCTGCATGTTATATGCTGATGTAAAATGGCCTATATCTGTCGTTGCAATCTCACTCAGGATAATTCCCAAGTCCCGAATAAGCCCCTGTGTTACAACTACTTTTCTTCTCCCTGCCCCCAAAGCATGCAGTGGCCACTGGCTCCACATTAATGTTGCAATTTCTTCCATTGCTTGAATCACAATGTGTTTATAGTAGAATACCAGTAAGTCCACTCTAGTCCATAGCTCTCTCCCCAATCCTGAGGAGTCTGGGATGGTGATGTCCACTCCACCTCCAAATGAGAGGGGGCTTATATCCCATGGATAAGATGAATGAGATTATCCTGCCTGCAGCTGCAGACTCTCTCCATTCCCTGGGATGGCCGTTGTCCATTATCATCTCCCCGCCAGGTGTCCTGGGTGAGTTCATTGAGCTGTAGAGTAGGAGTTGTAGCTGCACTGAGAATACAGGCCCAGCTGGCACATGGGCAGGCCAATGACTCCAGTCTCTGGAAATACACCTACAAACTCCAGGACAACATACAGGTTTGAATAGAAGGGACTGATGGAGCTTGTGTGGTGAGGACATATTTGGGTCCAACTCTGTCACTCTCAGGAGCACAGATTCCAAAGTAGGGCCCACTGATAAGGTGCCAAACTCTGGAGATATCTGCCCTGATAGAGGACCTGGGTGTCTCCAGAGCCCTCAGGAGCCCCTCTGTTTGGGGTGATATCCACATTGGAAGCCTATGAGGACCTACTGAGTTGTGCATAAGCGTTACTTCTGGGATGACCTCCTGACTCACTTTGAAGTCTCTTAGTCATATGAACTCATTTGTCTTTACCTTTCCCCACTTTTATTCAAGGTCTTTTTCCAGTCATATTGCCAGTTGCCATTAGGTAGTAATCTGTCATTGCCAGGGAGGCTCCTCCCCGGGAGTCATGTTCCACACCAGGAGGAAGGTAATGCATTTATATGCTGAGTTTGGCTTAGACAGAGGGCACATATGAGTAACAAGGAGGCTCACAGGAGGCAACCCTTAGGCACACCATAACAATAGGTTAAGTTTCAATTTCAAGAGCAAACACTCATAAGGGTAGTCATTAATAACAAGGGGCCATCAGTGGATCATGCTCCTTTGCCAGACACTGCCCCTGCACTTGGGGGACTGTTGCTGCTCCCTTAGAGAATGTGGCAAAGCTCTCCAGGATGGGAATTCAGTATTCTCTCATTTATTGAGTGATTCTCTACCTACTGTGACAATGCCCTGTGAACATTTGAACAATTTTATATACCTTGTATGTATGTATGTTCAGGTGAACTTCCTCCCGTGCACACCCCATTCCTGACAATCCATGCCAACAATCACTCCCACCCCAGTTGTAGCACTCACCATCTCTCTCACAGAGGACAGCTAATTGGGGCAGGATCCAGCCTGAGTGGTCTGTTTTAAGAGCCCACAGAGAGAAAAATTTAGGGACATCCATCTGGATGGAGCTGGACAGCAAGGTCAATTGCTCAAGTGAAAATCATGAGTTTTTTCCCAGCTGGCTAAGCCCCATCCTCAGGGTAAAGGGCTAGGATGACCCCCAACTCCTGCCAGCAATCTGGTGAAAAGGAGCATTCTCCAAGAGTGGGAGGTTTCTGGCAGAGGGTGGAGACAAGTTTCTTTTCTGTGGGTTTGGGGGTTAGGACCTCCTTGCAGGTTTGGGGTGTAAATCAGCCAGCTTGAAGTGGAACCAGGCTGAGTGGACAGGTGAATCTGCTGATGAAACCTGATTTACCTAACCACCCTGTGATATGAGGCTTGGCTCAGGAGGGGGTGGAGTCAGCCAATTTTATCATTCTGCTCTGATAAGTATCAGAGTCTCAGCTCCCCTGGAGAAGCCAGGAAGTGTGAAGTGTTTGATAAGTTTCCACAAGCCTATTTAGTGTCCCCTTAGAGGAGGGGGTGGTCTAGGAGAGACCTTCTTTTCAGTCCCTTATTTCTCCAAATAATAATAATAATAATAATAATAATAATAATAATAGAAGTTTACTTTTAAAAAAAGTTTAACTTAGTTTAATCACTAAAATCTGCCTGAAAACCTGGAGATAGAAGCCTTCAGGGTAATTAATTGATGTACACAAGCAGGCTGAGATGCTCCACAAAGGCCCAAGAAGGAATACTGCTCTTCCTTAGCTTTGTTTGACAGCTTGCTTGTGTGTTTGCTTGGTATTTCTTTCTTTCTTTGCTTGTTTCTTCCTTTTCTTTCCTCTTTCCTCCCCCCACTTTTTTTTTAAATTAGAAGCTGCTAACTTGTTTCTTCTTGGCTGTGCTTCCCCTTCCTTGATTTCCCATTCTCTGTGCATATTGATTTTGTCTAACAATGCTGTCTCTTTTCCTTCCTTCATCTTTCTACCTTCAGCTTTCTGTTGTGGTTCTTGCATTTCACCTGTTTTCATTAGTCCGGAACTTCATGGGTGTCAATTTCTATCTTTCATTATTTTTTAAAGTCCCATTTTAAAATTTTAATTTAGTTTTAGTTTTCCTAAAATATTATGTATTTTATTTCTTATGTTTAAACATATCACTATTATTTCATTTACCTATTTATTGTATTTGGCAATATTCTTGGCTTAATTTTTGAATAACTTTTGGACCACAGAAGGGTTATAACTGTGTCAGGGGAGGACCATTAGTGTGGGGTGTCAGTGATGGTGTATACCTGGGAGGAAGTTCCCCTGATCATACATATAAGCTATATAAATGTGTACAAATGTTCTTGGGGCATTGCCACAGTGGGTAGAGATTCATACAATCACTGAAAGAGTATTGAATTTCCATCCTAGGGAGCTCTGCCACATTTTCTAATGGAAAAGCAACAATACCCCAAGTAGAGGGACAATGACTGGTGAAAAATGATGGCCCATTGTTGGACTCTTGATATTGAAATCTATGCTTATGAGCCTTTACTCTTGAAATTCAACTTAGCCTAGTGTTATAGGGTGCCTAAGGATTACCTCCTGAAGGCATCCATGTTGGTCAAATGTGACCTCTCTCTAAGCCAAACTCAGCATATAAATGCATTACTTTCCCCCAGTATGCGACATGATTCCTGGGGATGAGCTTCCATGACATGGAGGGATTACTAATCAGCAACAACTGGCAACAGAACTGGAAAAAGACCTTGAATAAAAAGGGGGAAAAGGTAAAGACAAATGAGTTTATATGGCTAAGAGACTTCAAGGTGAGTGGGGAGGTCATCACAGAAATAACAGTTATGCACATCTCAGCAGGATCACATAGATTTCCAAAATAGATTCTACCCTAAATAGTGTGGTGCCTGAGGGCTCTAGAGACACCCAGGTCCTATGGTCAAGGCAGATAGCTTTGTAGTTTGATTCCTTACCAGTGGGTCCTACTTTGGAGTTTGGGTTCCCAAGTATGACAGAGTTAGACTCAGTTGTGACTTTTCTACACATGCCTCTTCTGTCCATTCTATGTGAATCTATATTTGGTGCTGGCATTGGTAGGTGTACACCCAAAAGTCTTGAATCTTTAGGCTGTACATGTGCCAGCTGGGTTCTGAGCCTCAGTGGAGTTGCAACACCTACTCTCATTCATTGGGCTCACCAAGAAAAACTAACAAGGAGGTGAGGATGGACAACCACCATACCAAGAAACTGAGAGTATCTATAACTGCCTTAAGGGTTCAAAGCCCCCTCTCAATTAGATGTGGAGTAGGCATCACCATCCTTGAATCCTTTAGATTGGGAATAAAATATCGACTAGAGTGGACTTATTGGTATTATACTATATACTTATATTGATTCTAGAAATGGAAGTAATTATATCATTGATGTAGAGACAGTGGCCACTGGAGGTACTGAAGGCAGGGAGAGGGAAAAAGTGCTGTAATATGGGGACACTTTTGGGACTTGGAATTGTTCTGAATGGCATTGCAATGACAGATACAGGCCATTATATATCCTGCCATTACCTACAGAATTGAGTGGGAAAGAGTGTAAACTACAATGTAAGCTATAATCCATGCTTAGTGGCAATGCTCCAAAATGTGTTCATCAATTACAAAAAATGTACCACACTAATGAAAGAAGTTGTTAATGTGGGGGAAAGTGGGAGGTGTGGGGATTGGGGAACATGGAAATCCCATATATTTTTTTACATAACTTTTTATGTAATATATAGTATCTCATAGAATAAATTAAAAATATATAAATAAAAAAACAGCTCTGACATCTCCCTAATATTACTAAAGGGGAGGAGGAAATGTCTTAAAAGGCCATTCCCAGCACCCTACATGAGCATCTTACCCCTTAGCATGACCACAAACCAGGTCTTGGGCAGTGTACTTATCTCATTCTAGTTTTCTCATTTCTTAATAAACTCTTAACTTCCTTGCTTACCTTATGTAATATCCTTAAATCCTTTTATGTGACATAGCCAAGAAACTAGATGCCCAGAACCCAGAGCATTCCGCTAACAATATGAAGTATGGGAGATGATATGGAGAAAGATGATCTCTAGGCAATTCTTGTTGAGAAAGTAAAATTGAGTGACCACTGTGGAAAACAGTTTGGCTTTTCCTCAGGAAGTTAAGTATAGAATTACCATATGATCCAGAAATCTCATTTTAGGTAAATATCCCACAGAATTGGAAGCAGGGATAAAAATAGCTCTTTGCACACCAATATTTATAGTAGCATTATCCACAATTGGCAAAACATGTAAGAAAAACAAGTGTCCATCAACCAATGAATGTATGAACAGCATGGGGTATACAACTAATGAAATACAAAGGAATGAAGGGCTGATACATGCTACAACAAGGATGAACATTGAAGACATATTCAGTGAAAAAAGCCATAAACAAAAGTACAAATATTGTATGAACTCACAGTTATGAAATAATGAAAATGAACAAACTCATAATGTTATAAAATAGAATATAAGTTAACAGTGGCTAGGTAGGGAAAGGGGACTTAATACAGAGTTTCTGTTTAGGGTGATGGAAAATTTTGGTATTGGATAGTGGTTAACTAACACATCATTCTGAGTGTAGTTAAACCACTGAAATGTACACGTGAAAGAAATGTACACATTGGAGAGTTTAGTCCATATAAATGTTACCAGAAACTAAAAAAACTCACAGAACTATACAATGCAAAGTGTGAACAATAAAGAAATTTATGGACTATAGATCATAGTGTAATTACAGTAATGTTGTTTCATCAATTGTAACAAAGGAACTACATCCATATAGAATGTTAATAATAGGGAGAATTGTATTGGTTAGGGATAGAAATATTAACACTATGTTTTCTGCATTATTTACTTACAAACTTACAACTGCTTAATAATATATTGAATATAAAGAAAAGAATTTTCAAAATTATTTCCTAAAGATAAAATTTGAATTTCAAGTGAAAATTAGAAATTAAGAAAAGCTTCTTTCTTCCAGATAAATTTACAGCTTCACATTTCTTAAAATTCCTCACTGTTAGTTTTGTTTGTGATATTAATAAATATGTTTTGTAATGGTAAAATGATATATGTCATATTTGAAAGATCTGTGAATCAATATTTTCAAGATGAAAAGTATTTGATATTGCAAAGTCATGACAGTTTAAACCTAATCAAATTGCTAAACAAATAATGGATTGAAATCAAAGAAATAAGAAAAATTCATTAATAATATTTCATATTCCGAATTGGATCTATTCTTTAAGAAATCACAACTTGTTGAGTTTTGGTGTAGAATATTGGTATTAAAGAAGTATATAAACAACTATATAAATTAATAATCTGATACCCCTAAAGTTTTCTTCCCATATAACAATATAAGGTCATAGTTTCTTCACACTTATAAACTGAAAAAGCATATTGCGATAGAATAAATGAAATAGTTATGGGAATTCAGTTATCTTCCAGTAAGCCATGACCAAAGAGATATTCAAAAGGATAAAATAATGCCTCTCCTCAATAATTTTTTTGGCTTTGGGGAATAGCATATTTTAAAAATGCATTAAAATATAAGGGACTTATTACTTTTAATAACTTAAATAATTATTTAAAAATATATAAATTTTATAATTCCTAATATGGTAATTTTCCATAGACATAACATAGAGAATTATAAATTATTTAGAGTTTTCAATAATTAGACCATAAATTTTTCCTGAAACCAAAAACCATGAGATGAATTGATTTATGTAAATTATATTAAGTTGTGTTTTACACTATATTAAGGTATATAGGGCAGCATACTGTTGTATGAATTTTGCCTATCATTACCCTCTTTTGAGTGCAAAATTTCCATGAAAATAATACAGTATGATATTATTAGAGGACTGGTCATCATTTTCCCTCTTACTCATCTTCAGATGCAAAGCTATGTGTTTCATCTAAGTATTTTGTTTCATTCTGAATTATCTTGCCATATCAGGAATCTTTATAGACTCTCTTATGCTGAAGAAATCACCAAAGTTTTGCTTTTCTGTCCAAAATAAACATACAGCATTTGGAGTGATTATAAATGTAGGTACAAATCTGCTGGTGATCTGTGAAACCCTGAGTGTCCTCATTCATGGTGAAGTGAAAAATCTGCAATACTAAGTCTAGAGGTAATATGCTATCATAGACTTAACATCTGTTCTCTCCTGACCAAATACTTTGTGTCAGATTATGCAAATCTGTTGATAACCTGTGGGCATATGTGGAGATTTTTGTATTTGAGTATTTATTTCCAAGGCTTTCCTTGAAGCTTCTTAACCTTTCCCACATTCTCATACACTCTTGATTTTCAACTATTAATAGGAATTTTCAGAAAATGACAAAAAGACTAGAATCCACATAACTGCCTTTTATTAGAGTAAATTAAAATCTGAAAGGTAATTTTCATTGTTGTCTTATATAATACATGTAAATCTCTTCAAAGCACTGTATATATATATAAAAATATATATATATATATATATAATTAGAGAAGTTGTTAGCTTACAAAACAATTATACATAATGTGAAAAATTTCCATACATCACCCCTCCACCAGTACCTTGCATTGTTGTGGAACACTTGTTACACATTATGAAAGAACATCATCAAAATTATACTAACTATGGTCCATAGCTTACATTAGGTATATTTTTCCATACACCCCTCTATTATTAAAACCATATATTCATATTGTACATTGTAATATTTCATGGGAGAACATTCTCATATTTTTACTGTTAACCATTGCCCATCATTCATCATATGGTACACAGTCTTATATGGTCCCATGCCTTGTACAATCCATTCAAAGTGTACACTCTGTTGCTCTAACTTTCATCACAATGTTGTGCAGTCACACCCTTAGTAATTTTTTTTCAATCTTTTCCTTAGTCCAATAGAAAAAATCCCATACTCACCTATTATTTACACTTAGCATTGATATAGAACCTTTTTGGCATTGATGCAAGAACATTACGATATTGTTGTTAACTGTTGTCCATGAATTAAATTAATAGTATTTTCCCATTCATCACTATATTCTTGCCATCTTGTAATTGTGAAGTATATTTGTTCTTTTTCATAGAAGAACATTCTTGTATTTGCACTATTAACCACAATCCTTATCAACTGCTTGAGTTCACTATGTTATTCAGACCCTAAATTATCCTCTAGCATTCTTTCAATTGACATTTTGCCTTAGACTACCCTTCCAGCCACAGCCACATTTATAGACCAGCCATGCTAGTTACATTCAATATAAAGTGTTTCCATCAACTCTACCTTTTCCACACTTTTACATGAAACTAATTAAAAATTCTACATTCATTAAGCCTCACTACCCATTCTCAGTCCTCGTTCTATCTCCTAGTAACCTATACTCTAATTTTAACTTCATGTATTTATTATTCATCTTTAGTTCATATTAGTGAGACCACACAATATCTGTCCTTTTTTGTCTGGTTTATTTCACTCAATATAATGTCCTCAAATTTCGCCCATGTTCTCATATGTGTCCCAATTTCATTTATTCTTAGAGTAGCATAGTATTCTTTCATATGTATATACCACATTTGGTTTATCCTTTCATTAGTTGATGGACAATTGGACAGTTTTTTCTTCAGAGTACATTTGATTAGAGTCCCATATTGTGCCAAAACTAATTTACTTGCCTTTATTTTAAAATTAATTATAAAGGGTATCCTGTTTTTCTTTAATTTAGTAGATACTGGGCATTTTTTGCCTGTTCTTGTTGTTGATACTTATAAATAGTGTATGATTTTCTTTTTTCCCATAATGTCAATCCAAATACTTGGAAACAATTTTACTTGGTTTACATAAGTGTATGGATATATTACAATGTAAATAAATTATTTTTGTGATGTGATATAAAATTTAAAATGCATTGATTCATGAGTGAACTATTAAACTATTTTGAATACACCACATTTGCTAACTTAAGTAAAAAATATCTATGCAAATTTTATTGATTACTTGCACTATTAGGAATTTAACCAAGCTCAAATGTATAGCCAAGGGATCCTTTCCAATCAGGATTTGAGGGAAACCTGACTTCTCTGTAGGGTGCAATCCCTATTTTTCCAGGTCTTCTGACAGGGATGACCCCTAGGTGAACTTCATAATGTGTAACCATGTGTTGAAACATTCTAGATGGAGAATCCTTCATATGGTTAAGGCTAAATGTAAATCTCCCTGATAAGGGACTCTGTGACATTTGTTCAGTTAAAAAACAGGCAGGATCATGGATCTTGTAAAGTTTCTATCATTGTACAAAAGAAATATTCATGTTACAGAAGATAAATGGGATTCATTATTTACCAGGTATATTTCTATTTTTAAGTTCAGATTTTTATTTAAAATGGCTGAAGAAAAATTATCTGAGTAGCTGTGATAGGTCTCACAATGATTAGTATACTTTATTTCTGTTCCATAATATAATTTAATGCTCATAGACTATTAAAAATATAATATTACCAAAATAACCAAGAAAGTGAACTAGCAGAGGGCACTAAGAATGAAAGATTATTTGAACTAGATTGTAAAGGATAGTTAAGATATCAATCCACATAAGGAATAATAGTTTCATCAGAGATATCAAGTGATGTTTTCTCCATGAACACTTTCTTATTTTTATTTGCTGGATATTAGGAACTAAAAATGACTCATGTGGAATTTGTAAAATGAAATTATATTTCAAATTTTTAACAATTCATGAGAAAAAAGGCAATTCATGAGGTTTAATTTTCCCACTAATTTTGTTTTACCCACATTTTAAAATTATGAAGTAAATAATTTCCAAGTATCCCTCAGGTAATAAAGAGCAGAGTAAAAATAAACTCAACTTTCTTTCTCTCTTTTTGTACTGCACCCAAGGCATGATGCCATCTGATACAGAATATGAATGGTGAGTTTATCCTAGAAAAACTTGAGAATTTATAAGGACCAAGGAGAAAGATGAAATGTGAACAATATAGGAGATGAATGAGATTTCTAAGAAACAATCATAACATGTAGTTTTGATAAAGGAAATTTTTAAAAAATCCTCTGGAAGTCTAGATATGTTCAATAAGCTGCCCTTATTATGGCCATTGCAATTAATCCACATTTACAATTTCCAATGTATTTCTTCATTGGCAATTTGTCATTCATAGATCTTTGCCTTATTTCAGTTACTGTTTCCAAAATGACTGTAAATTCTCTGACAGGCAAGACATTATCTCTCGCAGCATGTGTCTTTCAGATTTATCTGTTTATCTTGTTATTAGCTACAGAGCTAGCCTTCCTTGTGATGATGTCCTTGACCAATATGTTGCCATTTGCAACCCTCTGCACTGTGAGCTCACCATCACACCACACCTGTGCACATAGGCAGCTGGTGGTTCATGAGAAACTGGGTTGGTATATTCTGCTATCCACACAGGTATCATGTTCAGGCTTCCCTTCACAGAGACTAATGTGATCCATCAATATTTCTGTGATGTGTCTCAAATTTTGAGGATCGCTTTTTCAGATGTTCAATTTTATGAGTCTATAGCCTTATGTATAAGTGCTTGTATTGTCTGACTATGTTCTGTTATTTTGTTTAAGCCCTATATTGATATTTTTTCAATGGTGCTTGCGATGCATTCTGTGGAAGCCTGTAACAAAGCCTTATATACCTATACCAACAGTTGGCAATTCTCATTTTATATTTTATTTCATTGCTGACTGCTGTCTTTGGTTCCACTGCAAATGAAGCATCTCTCAGTAATATTGTCATGGGCATGTTCTACTCCATGGTGCTCCCTCTTATAAATCCCATCATCTACAGCCTGTAGAATAGAGAGATAATTAATGCACTTGGAAGACTGTTCCACAGAACTTTTGGGCACCCAAGAAAGATATTTTAATTAAAATTTATGAAAAAAAAAGATTGAAATTAAATTCATATTTGATATATGTTCTTAAATGGACTCTATCCTTGTCAAATATGATGTTTTGTTTAACCTACTTCCTTTTGTTTTACTGCATATATGATAATGAGCTATACATTTCTGTATCTTAGTTTTTCAAATTCATAATAATGTATAATTCATACATTTTCCTGGAAAATATTTCCCACATTTGTAAAAATGTTTGTACAATGTGTCTGATGGTTTGTAGCTAAAAGCAAATGATGATATCACATGGAAATCAACGATGAGTACCTTAATTAATTTCTATACATTTAGGATAATTTCAAGGTACTGGATACCATCAGCTTTTAACAGAACAGTGAGTGTTTTGAATTAGAATATTCAATAAAAATTGCATTTTTGAATTCACCTTTATACAAATCTCTGTACCAAGCTATAAAGTGTTTAGAATTGAGAAAAGCTGCAGAATAAAGACATAATAGTATTAAAAAACTGGAAACATGTAAAAGCTGTTTTCCTTATTGAAAAGTGGATCTAAATACTTGTTCCTTAAAAGAGAACATGCTATGGATGCTTTGGGTGTCTCCATGTGAACTGGCTGTTAAGGTGCATGCCATGCTTAATTCATTTGATCTTTCTGTGCTATGAAGAGCAAGTAATACCTGAGGGAAGTTTATGACAGGGAATGTTCTTACCATGGCCAATTGGCTTTACTTCTGACCCACAGTTACCGCCTGTGCTCAGGACCAACTGTGTTCACTTGGCAGGATAAAACATCATCTCCTACTAGATATGTGGGCTGCCATTACATCCCTTCCCATATTGCCCCACGTATTTTAAAATATACTCTGGAGACAATCTGATTCTGGTGAACATGTTTTCTGACATCAAGCACAAACTCTGGTCATATATCTGTCCCTGACAGGGAGGGAGCCAGCTTCCAACACTAGAACACACCAACACTGAGAGGTGCATGGCACTTAAAATATGTGCCTCCATTGACCAAGGATGGAGACCTGCTGGCTTTGGGTAAGTTACTCCCACTTGTGAAGCTGCACTTCTGTTTCTTTTCTCTATTTGAGTAAAATGTTGCTGCATCCAATGATGTGTGAAGTGTGTTTCATTTGGCCACCCTTACAAGTGCTTTTGATTGATTTGACATTTCATTAGGTGTCTCTCTTTCTGATCAACAAATTGGTATAGTTGACTGGATTGCCAAAAAATAAAATATGCCATGGTAGAAGGTTAAATGATTGTCAGTTCAGTCATCCCATTGAGGTGTCAATGCCATCAGGGGTGATTGCCTGACCTAGGATCTTGCCTCACACTGGCCATGTGAGGTGAAGTGGGATGGAGGCAGTATATCTGTTAACAGTGATGAATTAATGCAGCAGGTAAGGGCAGAAATGAAGGAGATAGATTTTAGGAAAAGTAGGGAAACTTTATCCTGAGTCCTGGTCTCCTGCATATTCCTGTGAAATTTTTCCAACCCCCCAAATTTCTCTATGGTTGCAAATGACTTTAGAAGACAGTCTCCTGAGCTCCACCTGGTCTGGGTTGTTTGTATACCCCAGGTAAGTCTTGTTTGCATTCACACCTAACTACCAATGGTGTTGCTAAAATTCAAGCTGTTTTAATTTTTTTTCAACAGAAAAATATGGAAAATAAGAGGTATATATTGACAGAAGCCATGAGAGGATATGTGATTTTGGGTGATGTGTCTTTTCAATGAGGACATATTGCAGATTAACTTTTCTAGTGCTGAGATTCCATTTTGGGGAAGTTAGTTATTGAACTTCTGTAAAACATATTTTGCCCCTATTACACAGGAAAACCAACAGGTTAGACATATGAACAAGCTCAAGACACTTTTTTGGGGGGTTGCTGGGAACATAAGAGTGGTTTTCCCAACTGTGGAAGACATCCCAAAAAGTAAACCCAATGGAAAACTGTGAGTCTATAAATGCCCTGAAGGTAAAGGTGATTGACACTTGGCAATAGTAATCTTCCTCAAGACAGGATGTGGCTGAAACTCTTGGACAGCATTGGAGACATTCATGAAAGAAGATGTATCACAATTGAAGTACTGCCTTTCCATTTTGCTCTCAGGGATGATAGTGGGGAAGTGGTAGAAATCTCCACCTTAATTTCCCACTCTGGGATAGAAATAATGGGAGGTGAAAACCATCTTTACTGAGACAGGCCACGGAGATGGGACACCATAGATGAGCAATAAGAGATTGACCCAAATGGAGTGCATAAAGTGAACACAAAGAGCAACCAGGGAAAGAAAAGGATGGGGCCAGGCCCATCACTGGGCAATTTGGCTTTGGTTAATAAAGTAAAAGATAAATAGAGCAAAATTTAGTGGAATTCCTGTGAAGAACATCGACCAACACTACTGGGAAAAAAGGGGTCCCTTTCATTTAGGGGTTAAGACCCTGGTATGATCCATAAATGATTGGGAATAAGAGGGTCTGAAGCACTGAAAAAATTTAGAATTCAGCATAACCACCCTCTGAGACTCTGAACAAAGTCAAAAATAGGGGAGGAGAAAACAACAGTTAATGAATCCTCACTGCATCTGAACAGAAAAATAAGGAAGATAATTCTGACTGTGGGAATGCTGTGTTGGATAGGGAGGAAGATCCCACATTACTATACCCTGATATTATTCCTATAAAAAATGATTAAGCATGGGAATAAGGTCTCAGGATCCATGCTGGGGATTGACAGCCCTATGCTCCTTTTTGGGTAAAAAGGAAATGGGGGTGGATCCAGAAATTAATGAGTCTAATAGATACAGAGACCAAGTGACAATAATCCAAGGGGCCCTCAGGGGTAATGATATACTAGTGACTTAGGGGACTTAGAGTGAACTCATTGACACATGATAGGCAAGGATACATGTGCTAGTGGGTGGGGCCCTTGGGTCATTTCAGGTGCCTGTGATCATGGTCCCCACTGCTGAATGCATTCTAAATTTTGCCATTTCACTGTCTTTGTCATGGACTAGCATCATCAAAGACAAACAGAAGTTACTGTCACTGGCCACTCCTGCTACTAACGGAAATGGGTAAACAGCTGATAATCCTCTGTGGCCAATGGACATAAAATATGCCACACCTGGACATTCATTTAACTCCTCTAGTTAAGGACACCCCAAGGAAGTCACCTTTAAATTCAGCCACCAACACAAGCAGGTTGTAAAGACCATGCAACACACAGTGGCAGAGCTCTGTCACTAGGACCAATGGGCCCTTCTCATTCTGTAAAATTACAACTTTTGGCAACTGCTACCCATACAGAAAGGAGACTGTGGAAACAAATATCTGCACTGTAAAACTCATCAGGGTGCACTGATCACTCAGGTTTTGGACATGCAAACTACTCAGGACATCCACTACATACACCAATTTCAAATGACAAAATTTAGCCTATTATTGGGGCTTACTGGAGACCAAGCATTTAAGCACTGACATGCTAGATATAACTCTAAGACAAAAACTGCCCAGCCTCTCATGGGTTCTCACTAATCCTACTAATAAAGTAGGAGAGGCTCAACCAAAGTCCATCATTAAACAGAAATTCTATATGCAAGACTAAGGGAGACCTGTGTCTCAGGCAGTCTGCCTACTCCACAGACAAATATTTGTTTTATCAGAGGAAAAGAAACAGACTGCAGGAGGTGCTCCTGTCTTTCACGTGGTTAAGTGAAAGTATGGTTTGAAAGTGTCCCTGATAACTATAATGCCTGGTTCACAGATATATTTTCATAAATCCAGGCTAATAGAGTCCATTGAGATGCTGTGGCTATCCATCCCAATGATGGTCACCTACTGACTGAGAATAAATGAGGCGATCCTGCTAATTGGGTGGGGGCTGTGCAGTCCACTCCAACCACAACTTCCTGCTACATATTTACAAACTCATGGATCATTAAAATGGGCTAACCATAAAAATCCATGACTGATGAAAAATGATTAGACTATTAGAGGCTCCCACATATGGGGCCAGAGAATAAGGAAAAACCTTATGAGTTGGGAAAGAGAAGTATTCCTCAACCATGTTGATGTCCATGGCAAAAGAACAATTAAGGGAGAACAAAAATAAATTTTCTGAGCTGACAAAGCATACACCTAAACGGTTGCCATATTTGTCTGCTAGGATACCACCACATGGGACATGGAAGCCCACCTCAGATGCAAGGATGAGACAAATCACAAAGACTTACCTGAGAGAAAGTAAAAGCCAAAGATGCAACACCATTCTGTGAGTCCTGCAAATGAAACCCTTGCATACAAGGTGGTGATCTGGGACAAAGCAGCTGGGCTTAGGCATCTATTAATGTGGTTGGCAGCTCAACCATATAAAACCTTTCCACTAGACTTGGATTGCACTAGTGTCTCCATGTTGTATACACATATTCCATGTATAGTACAAGTATCAAGCACCACCTGGATACTGTGACCAGGATTGCAGTCTTAGAGAAAGACCTATGCCTTTTCTTCAGAAACCAACTGAATTTCAACCAAATCTAGAAACATTATTTACAATGCAAGCCACTCCAAAATGGGAACATAGTTCTTTAATTCTTCCTATCATCACCAAAACAAATGGAAAAATAAAGCTTTAAAACAGAATTCTCAACCATAACTAAATAAAGGCCTTCAAAAAACAAATTGGTACTCTCACTTAACTGAATATATATAGATGTTCAACATGGCACTGCACCAAAAGGATATACTGGGTTTAGATGGTGTGTTGTAACAGGCAATCTTTTGCTTAGGCTAGCTGACTAGCTAACTGGACTACCTGTACATTCCTTCTCCCATTGCCTGGGGTATATTTAAATATTCATTGGAGACAGATACAGAGTGCCTGTTTTATGACATCCAGCTCACACACTGGCCATGTGTATGGGAACTGTTTTTCTCCATTAGGACACACAGACACTGGACAAGGCTGCTGAATTTAAAATATCTCTCTGCATTGGCTATGGGTTTAGACATCCTACCTATGGGAAACCATGACCCTAGTGAAGCTGAAATTCTATATGTCTTCTCTATGTAGTGAAACATTGCTCCATCCATTATGATGTCAGTCTTACTTCTATTGGTGTCCCTGCACTATATTGGAGTGGCTTGAATTCTTTTAGAATGTCTCTTCTTCTGACCCACAGAACAAAATGTAGCAATAAATAGAATTTGGATTTTGCATGCAGAATAGCAGATATTTCTTATATTATATGATACATTTCTTACCAAACATGTGTAAAAACCTAACCCACAATAGGGAAATAGGCTTTTTTAAAACTTTGGATTCTTATCAGCTGAACCAGCATTTTGATAGCTACATTAATTAGTCATTTTATAACTCAAAATTGAATCCCATAAGAGTTGCATTTTCTATAAAATTTTATCTAGAAAAGTTTCAACACAATGAACTAATATGCATGTAACTTCAGCAAAATACACCAACTGGAAAAATAATGTTCTATTTCCTCATCCTTTTAATTTTTTCTTTACAATTTGAAATTATATTTTATGTATTTCCGAAGCTCTATAATAGTATTTCTTTTTTATTAGATATATTGTGTGTTTACAGGAAAATAATGCATAAATACAGAGTTCCCATATACCACCCTATTATTAACATCTTGCTTTGGTGTGGTACATTTGTTACAGTTGATGAAAGCACATTTTTTAATTGTACTATTAACTATATTCTATGTTTTGACTTTAGGGTTCAAGGAAAGTGGTTTTTAATTCTAAATGTTCATGAGTTGTTGTAACAGAGAGATGCTATAGTCCAGGAACGTGAAAGGGTTGATATTTATGGAAAAGGACATTCACCAAAAACTTTTTCCCCTCCCCTATAGATGTTTCCCAGCCAGTTTCATGGTGATAAGTTCCTGTACTTCATCCTAACCAAAGCAATTTTTTGTGTGTGTTTTTATTTTTTCATTTAAGAAGTTCTGAATTATCAAAACCATCATACATATCATATAGGGTTCCCATACATCACTCCACCACAAATATCTTACATTGTTGTGACACATTTGTTACAAAAGATGAAAGAACAGTGTCATAATATTACTGCTATCTATACCTTATATTTGGTGTGTTTTTCCTACAGACAATTCTATTATTCACACCATGTATAAATGTTGTATATTTGTACATTCCTGATAGAGCATTCTCATATTTGTAATGTTAATAGCAGTTCACCATTTACCACAGGGTTCACTGTGTTATACATCCCCTGCTTTGTACAATCCATTTAAAGTGTACACAAAGTGACTTTCAGTTACATCACAGAGTTGTGCTGTCATAAGCTCAGACCATTTCAGAACATTTTCATTACTCCAAAAGGAAAAATCCCATACCACCTTACATACCCTATGTCAATCAAGAAAATTAAGTATTTCTAGCATTAATATTTTTTCTAGTTTTTTATTGTAATATTTAAATTAATTTTTATCTCAACATTCAGATGATCACTTATCTTTGCATATTTTCTACATATTTGTACTTTAATACTACTTCATGAGAAATAATCTTCAAATCTTTTATACCATCCAAAATGATCTTTTTAATATTTAATATAATGCATATATACATATTTAATTTTCCATAGCACTATAGCATCCATAAATCTGTAACTTATTTTATGATTAGTAAAATACAAATACAAAATCCTACTTTTTCTATTTGAGTATATTAAGTTTGATTATGCATTTCCCACTCTTGCCAATATTGTCTCCATACATTTGAAGTAATTTAAAAATATTTGCCTAAAATGCTTTGTATTTTTTAGATATTAGTTTAAAGTATGACAGAAGAAACTGAAATCTGTTTAGGATCTCCATTCCTTGGTGTTGAAAGTCTGGTTAACATTTGTTTATTGATATGTAGGATGTAGGGGCCACAATTTGCTTTGGTCCTATCAATGTCCAATTAATTTGTGTAGCATGAATATTTCCACTCAGTTTTCAATTCACAAAAGCTGCCTAAATTTTCTAATGACAATATTCTCAGTTTCTATTTCAATGGAGAATTACCTTCAGATACTTTTAAGTATGCACATGGCAGCTGATGGAAGGGTGAATGTTTTTGCCATCAATATTATGAGGCTAAGCAATATCTAAATCACCATAACAGGGTTGAAGGTTAGCCTCACTGTCTCAGTATTAAATGATCGTTCTCTCTGCAAATGGCTCCATATTTCTGAGTTATAAGATATCAAAAATTAATGCCATCATAAGAAAAATAATGTCTATAATAGAATCATCAATTCTAACAAATGTACCACACTAATGAAGGATGTTAATGTGAGAAAGTGTGGTGGAAGGGGATGGGACATATAGGAATCCTCTATATTTTTTTGTAACATTTATGTAATCTAAAGCTTCTTTAAAAACAAAAATGTAATCAATCTCAGTTTTTATTTCTATATGTATTATTACCTAAGGGTTCTTCTATTGTTCACTAGGCACCAATTTGAATATGTTGTTTTCTAACTGAATAAATATCAATTCATGAGTGCCATCTCATTGTCTTTACCACTGATCATAAATTTTGTGTTTATTAACCATAATACTGGTGATGTTTTCATCCGGAAAAAGGACAGATGTATTTTCTTGCACTAAAAGTCTACTGATTATTTGATGGAGAGTATGGCATGAATATGTTTATTGAACATGCTTATTTTATCTCTTTATATAGCTGTAAATTTTTGAATAAATAGCTGACTGGAACATGTTTGGATCATGTCCACCTAATCCACCAAGAAATTTTTTATCATACTCTTGCTATATTGAACACATTTACACTTGTCCTCAAGTACTTTTTGCCACCTTTTCCTTACAATAATATGTTTCTTTCATGGCTTCATGTTTTGGTCTACACTATGGCAAAGATTAGAAACATTACCTCCATACATACTTTTACAAACAGGAAAATTTGCAGTTAAAATTTGTCAGAGAAGGAAGCACAAAATACCCTAGTGGTCTAGTGGATTGCTCAAAACCAACTGACAAAGTCAGCACTTTTCCTATAGTCATTGGTTGTTCTGTGGTTTAGGACAAAATCTTTAGTAGTGCTAAATGTACATCAGGAGCTGCTTCTCAAATATTGAGCAGTTAAGGAGGCACTAGTTTGTTCCAGAAGCATAGGGGCGCTGCACTCATTCTATATTCTATTTGACACTTGGGATGATTGTTCTCCATCAGTAAGGGTTTCAATGTGGAGAGCTGTAGGCAGCAGAAAACGGAAAAAAATCTTGAATAATCAAATCTCACTGCACTGAATATTGATGGTTCAATCTAGCATAATGTACCTAACAAAATTCAACATTACACTTAAAATTGTTTGTACCCATTGATAAACACCTCAATAATGTTTGAGAGTTCCCTTTGCTCAACTTCCTTATTAATACTTTATATTGTCAGCACTTTCAAATGATTCTTGTGTGCTTAGTGTATGCAAATGTGTTTTAAATTTTAATGTACTTTAAAATTAATGTACATTTTCTATTGACAGGTACATTTCCCCAGTTTGTTACATAGGATTTTCAGTTTTCTATATCTTTTGAGGAAAAGAAATTCTCAATTCTAATATAATCAATTATTTTCATAGTAGTTTTTATTTTACTTCTTACATGACATTTACTTACCTAGGCTGGTATTTAGACATTATTCAATGTTAGTCTCTAAAGCCATTATGGTTTTGACTTTCATATTCATTCCTTATTCAATATAATGGATGCATGTTGAGAAGTAGAAGTGAATTTTTGTTACTATCTATGAATATCAACTGTTCTAGAGCCATTACCTGAAAAGTACAAATTTTTGAAACTATATTATCACTATCTATATTTGTCATATAATGTGTTCCTAAATTATCAATAATGAGCATTTCTGTATCTGTGATCTTTATTCTGTTGCATTAGATTCTTTGCTTATTTCTGCATTCACACCATTTATATTCAAATGAATACAATGCAAATTATATTTGGGTAAATGATAATTAAAATTAAATAAATATGTATATAGTTCTTGACATGCTTCAAGAATGCACATAGAAATGGTTGAATTTATATGAATTTTTAAAAATTCCTATTCTTTCTTAAAATGTCAGCCAATGCTTAAGGGAAACAATTCTTGTCAGGTGCTCTGTATCCATTAAATATTGGACAATATTACTTATGCATAGAATTTTGTATTTAGTAGGAATTAAAACCAAGTGGCCTTCAGCTAAAGAGATCAATTTAATTGATATGTGTTTTATATGATTGTTTTATTATTGGATGGAAATTTGCACCCTTTAGGGAACCAATATTCAATATTGATGAAATTATAATCAATATATTTCAGAAGTTAAGTGCAATTGCAATTCAAATTGTTGACATTAACTTTAAGAACATGAATAATTATTATTGAATATTAGATCATTTTGTTGAAGAATGCTGTATCTTTCTAAATTTCATCATTATTCTTCAAGGAACTTTAGTTAAATATTGTTAATTTAATATGAAAGAATTTATTATATTCAAAATCACATTTTAAATTCAAAGAGTATTTATATAATATTCTTAATATAAACACCCCATGTCCTAGGATTTAACATGTTTATCTCTCTTTTCATAACTTTCTTCCATCTTAGAGTTAATCACTCTCATGTTTGGAAATGCAGGTGCATTGCATGTGTATATGTAATTTTACAAATATAGCCTCATGTGTCTTATTATTCAAAATATCCAAGACCCTTCAGAGATGACCCTCTCTGCTATACCCTTTTTAAGAGAAGAAAATAGAGTACTGGTTCACTTGAGATTCTTTTACCAAAAAAAATGATGAAAACTAAGGAATGTGGGTTTAAGAGTCAACATAAGTTTGGATTACTGCATCACAAATTACTCTTAGCTTGCTAATACAATATCAAATGATTTTCCAAACAACTTTACCAATTTATGTAAACTCACTAGCAATATTTCCACATATCATTTACTCTGCATCTTGACCAAAAATTAATGTCTTTAGATTTTTTAATCCAAACTTCTGAATATGTGGCAGTAAAATGCGCATACACTTTAATTTTCTTTAAACCAATGCTGCCAAATGTACTGTCATTTGTTAAAAAATAAAAAGGTATTTGTGTTTCCTCTTCTTAAAATTCCTTGGAAGAACTTAAAATTTGCATGTATTTTTAAGTAGTTGATAACTTTGTTGTATGTAGAACTGTTTGTACCCCAGAAAAAACATTTTCTTAAAGTAAAGACATTACTGTGGGTGTGAACCCATTGAAGGTAAGAAGCTTTGATGAAAATACATAAGTTAAGGTGTGACATTCCACATTCAGGAGAAGTCATCAACCTATTACTAGAATGCTTTACAAACATAATGAAATTCAGATGCAGGGAGAAAATTCCATGGAAGCAAGAAACAGAAATAAATGAAACCAGGAAAAGAAAGGAGAGTCCAGCAGATGCAGCCATGTGTCTGGCCATGGGTTTAGAGGGCCTGAGGTTCTCCATCAGCCATTCTTAATGAAGAAAGCATTGCCCTGATGATGCCTTGATTTGGACATTTTCCTGTACTCCAACCATAAACAAATAAATTTAAAATTTTAAGCTGAAATATTTTTGGTGTTTGGTTTAAGCAGTCAAGAAACTAAAATAAAGCTCTAATTCTGTGACCCTGCATTGGTTCTAGAGAAGAAATAAAATTATTTAATGCAATCAATTTCACAAATATGTTTCCATTATATGTATTTTTGCATATTTTCCTCCTTCTCTCTCTTCTTCCTGCTTCTTGTCCTCCTCCAACCTCTAAAATTTTTCTTCAAGCTTCTGAAGATATCTTAAAAATTATTTTACCTGATATCCCTTGTAGTCACTTCATACAGGCAGTATCACAAGAAAGGGCAAGTGGGCATTCAAGAGTGGGATACATGTTATTTCTAAGGATTTATTCCACAGATGTAATTCATATATTTCCAGTTAAGTTTGTATTTAAAAGAAATTCTGTCTCTCAATTGAAATAAAAGAATATCTTTCTTAGGAATATAAAGGTAATTTTTATTTGTAATAATTATCTCCAAATTTATATTTTTTCTTTCATACCAGATATTGGCTATCCTAATTCATTCTCTTTGTCATGTCTCTATTTTATTATACTTTCCAAATAGTTACATTTTTTGTCTCTAGTTCTGAAAATTTTCTACACAATCATTTCCTGTCCTAAATTTCACTTTTTTTAACCATCATATTTGTAAACTTTGAGAAATTTATTGTTTTCTCATTATCCTTTGTCTTTTTAATTTAAATCCTTTTCTTCCTTCCTTACATATAAATATAGCATTCTGTGCTTATTTAAATGTCATATTTTAATAGCCTTTTCATTTGCATAAAATAATTTTCATATGTATATGAAAAGATAAAGATGTATTTTCATTTGTGCTTATATCATTAAACTACTGAAACTGAAATGTATTTCCTTGTATAAGAACAGAATGATTATGGGTTTGCTGTGATTTGGGGTTTTAAAGGAAACCAGCACTGCATCAATCCTACTTGTATAATTGTAAATTGGCAAATTGACTTGAAAGAAACGTTTAAGAGAGCATCTGAGAGTTCCATAAATTCCAATGGAGAAAGAATCTTAAATAATCACTCAAAAAAAAAAAAAAGCCTCCAGTAGTCCAATTTTCTTTTTCACTTTCTTTAGGGTAGTGTATGCTGCTCTTTGGAACATGTATACATACCTGATGCCCTCATGCAGGTATGATGATTCACTATGCATATTTACAGTCACATCAGTTAAAACTTCTCTCATATTTTTTAACCCCTTAAAGTTATTTTTAGCTTTTTGTTATATATTACTTTTGATGGTAAGCATAGTATTTCAAATAACCTAGAAGAAATGTATCAATTACTAAAATGCTATAATCACAAACACCAACAGACACACACTTACACTGGCTTACAGAAACATATACATTTGTAGATACAAGAGATAGAGAGTGAGTGATTTAAATAGATTTATATACATGATAAATATAGGAGGTAGCTGAATACAATGAGAATCTGTGATGTTGAAATGAGCATGGAATTAAATTTTATTGCTCCAAATGAATGTAATTATTATATAAAAATCAGTAATATAGTAAAAGACAAAGCAGGATTAACAATAAACATGCAGAAATCTGAAATGCAAAGGTAATTTTTCTAGACCATTTACAATACTTATACAAAATTCCAAAGATACATAATAAATTGGTAAAATTAATAATGGTATAAACTTAAACTATTCATATTTATACACTGTAGTTTTATATTTATTTACTCAATATGTATTCTCACTTCAGAAATATTGCCTTGGATTTTACTAAGCAATTAATATGGAAATAACTTTAGATAAATGATAACTGTGAAAAAATGGTCATCTTTCTGCTTTCAAAATAATTCTTTTGAATAGTTTATTTTCATGCCAACTTCAGAAAATTGTATTATTTTCTCAATTTTCTGAAAAATCTGTGTCATATATTTATTGTATGATTGCATTGTCCTACTCTTTAAAATGATATTGTTAAATTACTAATTTGGCAAATCAATATAGACTTTGCAAAAAAATGTACTTTGATGACTTATTATTTGTAGCAGTATATAATGCTTTTTTTTTACCCTGATTCATTTTTTTTCTTACAAATAGATTTAATTTTAAAGCTGTATTCATTATTCCCTCAGTTTAAGATAACCCTGAGGAAAATATTTTAAAATGTTTCATTTTCTGAAGCAAAAGTTGGCTGCATTCTTCAGGTTTTGCTATATAGAATTCTTACTTTTGATCCTTTAAAGTGTCATCATAAGGAATGTTCTGTTCATCCATTTGAAAACCATAGATATTTTAAAAATGTGCAGTGGAATTAATGCATTTCTATAAATTATTTTATGAATTTTAAATCATCTCATTTCACTCAAAATATGAACATAAATTATACATTGGAATCCTATTCTGTTAACACTATCCATTTAACTTATATTTTATTTGAACATTTTTATATAATTATTTTAATGTATTTCTATTCATGAATTCATTATGAATCCATAAAGACAATCAATTTTAAAAATTTTAAAAACTTCTTTACATATCAAAGTTAAGTTGCAAACATCAGTACTCTTCAACTTTAAGCAACCAGGATCATATATTAAAATGAAGTTAATTTTTGGAATATGGCTATTTTTTATTTTGCATGATTTACAAATATGTGAAAGCATAATGAAATTCATATAATTCAATGTAATAGGAAAAATATTAAACCCTTATAAAACAAAGCTCAAAAAAGTTATCTCATACTACCATCAGCCAAAAGACTTTTCTTTTCTATTCCTAGTATATTCATATTTTTCACCTACTTCCTAAAGGGAACTCCTAGACTATTTATTTAATCATTTATTTTACCATATGAACATTTTTGTTGTTCTAAACCTTTATATAATTTAAATCATTCAATATTTACTTTATTGTTCAAGGGTATTTTTTTAAAACTCAAATGATTGTTTTTTTAAATTCATTAATGAAGGTGGCTGTATCAGTATTCTGTTCCTTTTTTAAAATGGAGTAAATTTATATTTGATAAACAAGTCACAGTTTATTAATATTCCACATGTCAATATCAGTACAGTACAAAATTTTCATGAATAAAGCTCTGTGGACATTGTTGTACAGGTTTCTTTGGATATTAGTTTTCATTCATATTGGGTAAATAATGATGAGTGAACCTGCAGGTTCATAGTCTCATTAATAATTAGTTTTTCAAAAAAATACTTGTCATTTCTTAAAAGTATATAACATCTCACAATACCCCAAAATTCATGGAAAGTTAAGTCAATCAATCTCATAATCATTGTTTGGTATTACCAGATTTGTTAATTCAGAGTTTTGAGAGAGATTTAATGAAATAGCATTGTGGTTTTATGATTTTCCTAAAATCTCATTGTGCTGTTAATTACCATTTCCCTTGAAACTATATCAAGATGGGTTATATACCTAACCAATAAATGTGTCTCTATGAATTTAGAAGGATTTAATTACACAGAGTATGTTCTCTGACCCCAACAAAATTAAATTAGACATCAGTACCCACTTAAATTTAGATATTAAAAGTCATAAATTTGTACAACTTGTGATTTAAAAATTAGAATAAAATTTTAAACATATTTTCAGTTGAATAATAATGAATTTATCATATATAAAATGTGGTGGAAGATGAATAAAACAGTTCTTGGAGAAAGGTTTACAATTCTAAGTGTTAATATTTGAAAGGGTAAAGGTTTAAAGACAATGACCCAAATTTCCAATGAACAGGAAAAGAAGAACAAAATGATATTCCTTTAAGGAGGAGGAATAAAATAGTAACAGAAAAAAAGTAGAAAACTGATATGGAAAAGAAACAAACAGGGAAACATGGCAAAAGGAAAGGATTTTCCTTAATATCAAACATATTAACTCCTACCTAGATTTATCAGGAATAAAAGCAAATGTAAACAAATTTTGAATATGAGGAATGAAATACTGGCTGTTATTGACAGACATTGTGGATGTTTTTGTATCTTTTTCTCTTCTTATGTTCCTCCTCTTCCTTGTTCTCCTTCTACTCCTCTTCATTCCAAATAATTCTATCCTAATTCAAAATCCTGAAGATATCTTCCAAATGACTGCAATATTTTTTTGCCACATATTATTAATGAATCCAATTTGCTTTGATTTTGTTCAGGTTATAAAAGAGAAATTAAGTTGCATATTATCTCATATGAATAACATTATCATTCAATTGTTCTGCTAACATTTACCAAATTATTCACGGTATTCTCAATGAAGTACCTCACTTTGTATGTCACTGTTGCGTATTTGTGTGCATTCTTTGTTCAGTTGTGTTGTTTAGTTCTCTGCTTTTATATCATGCTGCAGAGATTACATACTAATATTTTATAGAAAAAGTCCTTTCTCCTTCTTTTTTTTAAAGACATGGAACAGCCAATTATCAAATTTACCCTTAATGGTATTGGAGCCGAAATTGCCAGATATACCCTATAAAGAAAGGAAGAAGCTGGAGGATCCCCCACCTCAACAGGTCAGATCTCAGCCTGACCTCAAATCATACTACCTAACCAGAGTGGCCGAAACCGTTGGTCACGGGAACAAAGATAAACATATAGACCAACGGAACCGAAATGATTGCACAGGAAAAGACCCTCATGTCTATTGAAAATTGTCAGTTAGGAAATCCTTCTAAATTTATTCTCCTATGAATTGTATATACTAGTTGGGCTTCATATGAATGTTAGGGTCAATTAGTTAATATCTCTGAGGAAAATCTGTTGTGATTTTTATTTGGATTCAATTTTATAAGTGCAACTGATACCTTTATAATATTTAATCTTCCATTTCTTAAAAATGGCCTTTGTCTCAAATCATCTAGTTCTTTAACATCTCTCAAGGTGAGTTTACCACAAGGTCCGGTATAGCTCTGTTACATATCTTTGTTGGGGGAGAGAGAGACAGAGAGAGAGAGAGAGACAGGGAGAGAGAGAGATAAAAGTTGAATTTTATTCTATTGTCAATGCTTTCTTTTAAAATGTTGTTTTCAATATTTTCCTAGTTTATACAAGTTTCATATTTCTTTGTTGATTTGATTCAATCACTTGTCTTCTCAAAGCCTATTTCAAGAGCATTCTTGTATTATCTATTGAGATATTTTTACCTTACATTAGGAATTGTAGATACCTCTGGTTGCTGTTATTTTTTCTTTTCTAACTGTCATATATTTCATTTACTTTTTCTTGCCTCACTATGTTGCTTCATAAAGATAGTGAGAGCATTTTTTT
The DNA here is from genome assembly GCA_029593785.1 of Cabassous unicinctus. Lineage (NCBI taxonomy): Eukaryota > Metazoa > Chordata > Mammalia > Cingulata > Chlamyphoridae > Cabassous > Cabassous unicinctus. The sequence continues at coordinate 2,427 of JAQZBX010000635.1, read as the reverse complement.
GAGGATATGATCTGTTTCCTGTCAAAGAATATTTACATCGTGCATATATTAATTTTTATGATGGTTGATATAAGATAATTTATTTATGCAGTGTTACTTTTTTCAGAGAAATTATTTTTTATTTCTTTTATTTGCTAAAATCTTTCCATTTGAATGAGTATTTTATTGTAACAAAAATATTTTCTACTTCTACAACAATGATGCTATAATATGACTCCTTTAAATTCTGTTATGGATTACTACATTTAATTTTCTAATTTTACACCAGATATGTTTCTGAGATACTTAAATATAAATTGATTCATATATTATATTTTTATCAATATTTTTTTAAATTTTTACTTCATTCAAGCTTTTTTGACATACCTAAATTATTGAACATATTCTCATCTATCCTATCAAAATCCATTTTCTGACAATCTTTCTTAGACAGCTTTATAAACTTCTTTGCTAATTTTTAATGTGGACCTTATATGCCTCTTGTACAATGGTCACATAACTTCCTCTATTTTGTATTCTCTTTAGGTAGGACTGTCAGATTCGCTTCATTAATGTCATATCCTAAGATAGTGAAAATGGTCTAATAGAGTACTTGACATTCCTCTCTTTTCTGTTCCTCCTAATATCGTTCATATTTTCCTTATTAAGATCTTCTATTTTAGAATTCACTCTATTTTTCTGCTTTCAAACATTATGCCTAAGTATGGAGAAAAATTTAATCCCATGTATCTCATTTCAAAAAGAGGTTCCCATACTCCTTAGTGAAAGTTATTTTGTAATATCCTTCCCTCCTTTTCTCTGTTATAATATCCTTTCCAAATATTGGTTCTATAAATTGGTGTTCTTTGGCATGTACCTTTTTTCTTTTTTCCAAATGGTGACCTTCGCAGGTCTTTAGCTTAAGTTTCATGATTAATAATTTCCCCTTCTCTTTTTGATTTATTTTATGAACTATATATGTAAGGTTTGAAAGATGAATTTTTTTCTCATAATGCCTTTCTCATTTTTGCACCCTTTATACTTTAAGGGTTTGTATGTGTGTGCATGTGGCTGTGTGTGTACATGATAGACATATACACAAACATGATCATATCCAAGCTTATTGAATTGGGTTATTTTATAAATGCCTCTTAATTTCTGTGAAAAAATCAATTTTCATTGGTGCATGAACTTGTGTATATATTTTCTTCTTGTTGTGTATATTTATATTATATATATATATATATATTTATATATATAAATCTAATGACTCTAAATAGTCTCCTTTTTATATATGAGGGCTGACCTGCCATTATGGGTTTCCAGTAACTTGTGATATAATAAAATAAATTATGTCTGCAATGATGTTATATACAGAAACAGTGAAATGGTAAAAATGACTTTCAAGTAATTGTGGAAATAGCTTGAAACTGTCCCCAAAAGATGCCAAGTGAGAAAGGCTCCTAAATACTCACTAACAAACAAATGTAACTTCAACATACTTTCTCTTTTATTTATTTAATTTTTTATTTAATTCCACTTACTTTAGGAGTACTTCTGGTACTCTTTGATTTGAACATCTCATGTTCAAATGGAGTGGGTAGGAGTTTTCTCCTGAAAGAGCTATTCAATTTATCCATTCATTCAATAGCCTTGTGAAAAGTCATTTCAGTCTATCTTTTGACAAGCATTTAATGTCTCACACATATTTGCTTTTTGAGTTACACATCTTAAGCATATTTTCAGCTATTATAACCATTAACCATCTCTTATTCATTCTTAAATATTTCAAAGAGGTCAGAAAAATATAAAATTTTCTACTGTTAAAACCTATAACTGCACACTCATTCACAACCTCATGAACATTCAAATACACGTATCCCTACATGTGACAGATATATTCCAATACATAGATAGATAGATAGATAGATAGATAGATAGATAGATAGTTTACAGAAGAAAAAAGACAAATGGAGGGAATGATAGAATGTGGGAGAGATGGTATAAATCAGTGGTTCTTAACCATGGGCCTGTGAGCTTGAATTGAAATTCAAAAAAATATTATTCTTCTTGCAGAATGTTGGTGCAGGTGTTATATATTTATTAAATATTCCACAGTATAGTGTGTTCCTAGTAAAGAGTCTGTGGTTTTGCCCTAACTTGCAAATGCATCCATGGAAAAAAACGTTAAGAAACCCTGATTGGTTCTTATTATAAATTATTAGCAGGTGCATTTATTTATTTATGATTGTTTGGTATGAGCATCAGTAATCAACAGAATTTTATTGTTCTAAGCTCAAACAATTTTATAATCAATAATACAGAAAATAACAGAAATAAAAATATGCATGAACTTTAAACACATAAATGATTATTACAGACCAGTTTCCATGGGTATATGAATTAGGAGTATATATATATATATATATATATATATATATATATAAT